>CAJPDP010716646.1:0-11040 GCA_905336975.1 Bombina variegata variegata
TGTCTGCTGCACATCGATAAATGCCGACAGCATACGCTCTCGGCATTTATCATTGCACCAGCAATTCTGGTGAACTGCTGGTGCAATGCTGCCCCCTGCAGATTCGTATTCGATCGGGTTGATTTCTGTCCGCGACCTCAGAGAAGGTGGACAAGTTATGGAGCAGCGGTCTTTAGACCGCTGCTTCATAATTTCTGTTTCGGGCGAGCTTGATAAATCGGCCCCTAGGTCTTTTCTAATTACATATTTTTTTACTGTTTTAACAGTGTTATTTTTCAGGGCTGACAGAGAAATTAAACCATACATAATGTAGTGGAATGCCTGCATATTTGTGATCTATAACGGTGTTGCTTTTAGCTGCTTGTCTCATAAGCAGGTGACATTTGGGAGTTTTAAAGGTATATGAAACCCATAAATTCAGACAGAACATACAATTTCAAAAAAGTTTCTAATTTACTTCTATTATCAAATTTGCTTTGTTCCCATGATATTCTTTGTTGAAAAGATACCTAGATAGGTTTCTAGAGCACTACATGGTAAGACATAGTGCTGCCCTGTAGTGTTCTTGCAAATGGATAGCATTATTGCAAAACTGCTGCCATATAAAGCTCAAGACACATGCACACTCCTGAGCTAACCTCCTTGCTTTTCAACAAAAGATACCAAGAGAATGAAGAAAATGTGGTACTAGAAGTCAATTAGTAAAAAATGATTTGCTCTATCTGAATCATGAAATAACAAATTTTGGTTTCATGTCCCTTGAAAAGCAATATGTAGAGTGTAATGCAAAGGGTCATGTGGGGTCAGAGGTTTTAATGAACGGAGGAAAAGACAATTGATGAGCCAATCTTTCTGTCAATGTTTGCTTTCAATATCTTAGCAGTGGTCAATAAATCAAACACTCACAACCTGTCTCATATTTCCCATTGCAAGAAAGCAAAAGTACGTATCTATCACTTTGTTGTCTGATGCTGCAACTAAAACTATACACTTATTTTCTAGTTAATTTTCCCTATTTTTTTATTTTTTTTACTATCTTAACTTATGGTTCAGCAAGCATTGCCAGAAGCATATCAATGAACTGCAATGTCATTTGCTAATAGCCCTTTGGCAGCAAAGTTAAAAATATCTTATTTTATGCAACGCATATTTAAAAGGCAGTTCACCTATTTTCTGCAGCTATTTTTAAAATTGATTTAAAATTGTGAAATAAAGCCTGCTATCAACAGGAAATATGAAATAATGTATATGAAATAGTTATGATAATAATCTTAATTTAAAAAAACTGCTCTGCATTTTGTTGAAAACCATCAGCATACTTACTACCAGAGGGAATGGAAAATGTGAACGTAAATCTTAAAAAGGCATTGTACAATAAAATATCCTTTCAATATGGAATTTTACTTTTATACAAACTCCATTGTCACTGTGTTTAACCCCTGCTAAGAGCCTGTGAGGGATAGAACACTTTCATGATTCCACACACAAAAACTTATAAGTGATGGTAACTTTCCCCTTTGTATAAACAGATCGAGTTTAATTCATCAGTTGTAATGGATATGCGCTTTAACTTACTTTTTAATAAAGCACTGAAATTCAAATACCCTGTTCACTGCTTGCCCACTTCAAAAGTAATTTTTTTGTGAGCTAACGGTTTGAACTGTTCTCTAGTCAGCGCTCTAGCGTATGGCATTCACACAATTTTTTTTTTTTTAGCTAGAGTGCTGATTGTGGTTCAGTTCAAACCCTAAGCTCACCAAAAAAAAATCACTTTTTAAGTGATCATTCGCGGTGCGGGGTATATGAATTTCATCGCTATATTAAAAAGTAAGTTATAGCATATCTCCATTACAACTGATGAATTAAACTACATCTAAAATATTACTAACATTTTATACATAGGAGAACGTTTACCATCACTTTAATCAAGCAGTTCATATTAAAACTGTTCTTTTTATCCCTTGCTGTTAATAGAAATGACATTGTTATTGTAGGCTAGCTTTGTCCTTTGACACTTGGCAAAAATGAAAGCTTGTGTTTACTTTCTACTCCGAGCTCTCGGCCTTGAAAGATCCATAGTACACCATACGTTTTTATAAGTTAATGATTTCTCTTTAGCAGTATAACCAGTTATGAGAACTAATGCTTATTATAACTAATCTGAAATGGAGAAAAAAAGGTGCAGCCCGACTAAAGTGCAGATTATTTAAGTGTTTAAAAACAACATATGCAGATAAAATACAATGTGCTCTCTCTCTAAAAAGGAACTCTACGCGTTTCATCTCTTGAAAAAGTCTGATTGTATACAGACGAAACGCATAGAGTTCCTTTCATCTCTACCGGACCTGTCTTCTGCTATTGTCGGCGACCTGTCTCCACATTTGATTTTTACGGCTGGGGTAAAGAAGGAGCGCACAGCACATTTGCATGCAGCAAGTACCGGAGAGAGCACATTGTATTTTATCTGCATATGTTGTTTTAAATACTTGTAAGTTGACACTCGCTATTTGTGCACCTACGTCATATTAAATAATCTGCACTTGAGTCGAGCTGCGCCTGTTTTTTCTCCATTTCAGATTTGCTTTCCTACCAGAGGGTTTGGGAAAATTACCTCTACTATCACAGGCTGCACACGACCTCCTGGGAGTGCTTCAAAGATACATTACATCTTTACGAATCCTAGGGATCTGGAGTATCTAACGATCTATATCCTTTTGAGGCAATGGACTGCTTTCCTTTTTAATTCCCAGTGACTGTGAGCGCCGTTACTGGTATTCTTGTATTTTTTATTATAACCAATACATATACTAATACATATCGGTTTAGTATAAGTTTATATACAATGTGCGACATCATTGCTTGTTGAAGGAGTATGATTTTTACAGTTTTCACAAAAAAAAACCTGAGCCTACCTAGGTATGCTTTTTAGCAACGTATACCAAAAGAACAAAGCAATTTAGATAATAGAATTAAGTAAGTTGGGGGGCAGAGTTAACCGCTATGCTGAGTAGACGTCTCTCTGCAGAGCTCCGAAAATAAAATTAATAAAAAGTTAACAGAAATTTACTTTCTAAAGTTGATTGGAAAGTCATCTGGATACTTGGGACAGCGAAACGTTTTTTTCTGAGTTTTCGGCTGTGTGGCTACCTAACAGCTTTTCTCTATGCAACATTTACAATTTCTTTTGACCATCGCTCCGGAGGGTCGGGGCTCCGCTTTCGAGTAATAAAAGATTCACTACTAAAAAGGGTTAAGAAGACTTAGGTGTTGAGACTCTCGGGTGTCGGTTTGATGCTATTTCTGGTGACAGTGTGGCCTTTTACAGCTACTAGGCGAAGAGACCGCTTGCCACTCGAAAGTGTGACTCAGTCTAAGACTTACCTGCAAAACCTTTGCTGCCTTAGTGACTTACCCTTCGAGACTGCTGGGGCTCATGACTTTAGTGGTAGTAACCGGAGCTTGCTGCCTCACAACTGACATTGTGACAGGGGTAACCGCAATTTTGGGCTCAAGGCCGAAATGGACACTTACTTGGTGAGATTTGGCTTAAATTGATTTCCCGCAGGGTGTTTCCCCTCTATCAACAGCAAGACGCCTACAGGCCACTCTGATTTGGGGGGAGCGGGCCAAAGAGACCTGGCGATATTTGCTACGCAAGAACGACGAGATCGGCCGCCATCTTGGGACACCCATCTGTGATCAGGTGTAAACTAACCCTTTAATGTGCTATCCTGCTCTGCTGGCGGCGAATTGCCCGTGCATTGTTTGGCGGGGAACTTCTTGGAGAGATTTGGAGATGCCGGGTGCAGGAGTGACACCCAAACAACAGCCTGCAAAGTAGGCCTGACTCCTCCCAGGTGGGGGTACCAGAGACCTCAGGCTTTAAGTGAAAATAGTGCAGCTTGGCAACAACTGTTAAGGTGCAGTAATACCCAGCTTTAAAGTTTTAGAAGGCTGTGTTTTAGGCCTCACTTAGATCTTTTATTACTCTTACATACCCAGCAATCATCTGCCTTACAGCCTTGAAAGCAACTTTACAATGAAGCAATTGCCTTGCTGGGCTCTGTGGTTTGCTAACCTACAGTCTTTCAATAGCAACTTCCAGGAAATCCATTTGGGTGAGATCTTTACTTTATTTTTGCTTACCAACTGAATTTGAGGCTTATTATTACTCCTCTTTGTAATATTAACATATTGGAACTTGTTCAACCAACTTATAACTTTGCAGCTCGCTATACTTTCCCCTACTTGAGGAACTTTGTGGTCTCTAAAGGAACTTATCTGTTTTATTACTACCAGATAAAGTATACCTTGCTAACTGCGGAAATAAGGCCCTTATACTGCACTGTAATTTATATGAGATGAAGTACATGTTCTTATCATTATTGCTAATCTGATAACTTTAACAAAAAAAGACAGACAGGAGGGGAGGGAGGGAGAAAAAACCCGAAAAAAAAAATTCTTGTTTATTTTGTTATACTCAACTCAGTGTCTGCAATTGTGTATGTACTAGATATACTTTCTATTGCATGTGTTAACTCTAACATTTAGTCTTACTTATTACAACTTGCATAGCTTACTATTGGTGTATACTTTTTCTTTTCTTTTTTTCCTATACCAATTATTACCCTGCATTGACCTTCTCTCACCTCTTCCTTTCCTGTCTAGCTTGTCTAGGTAGGTCACTTCCTCTCTCCGTTTTACCTTCCCTTTGAGTCCTATCCCCTTAGTCCCTGAGGTGAGCCCCTAACGTGACTCCTGTACCAAATTTCATATATTATTACAAATCTTTGAACAGTTGGTGCTCTGTGTAACAAGATATATTACCAAGGTAGACTTTACACTGTATTACTGCTATTTTTTTATTTTGTGCATCTATATTGGTTGTGGTCGTTCCTACTTTTAATATCTCTGCACAGACCTTCTCTCACCTCCCCCTTTTCCTGCCTAGCTTGCCTAGGTGGGTCACTTCCACTTGCCTTTTCCCCTTCCCATTGGGTCGTATTCTTCTTATCCCTGAGGTGGGAAACTGGCTCTGAGCTTACTCTCATGCTAGCATTACCACACTTTTGTATCTATGAGGTGTGCCTTCTAAATTAGCTTTGCGGTGCCTCCTTGACAGCTACTCCTCCATTACTATCAAAAGTTGGCTCACAGTAATTGCAGAAAATAGTGATAACAAACAACTTGGTTACTAAGTTTCTCTAGATTTATAGCAGTTCTCTAAATTATCCCTTACCCTTTGGGTTACCCATTGAATATTTTATTAAACGTGCCCGCCTGCCCTGATTGGTCTTTAAAGGTAGGATTTTCGCCCATTCCACCTAATTTCATGTTGGGGTAGTCTCTAGGAGGTGCCGCTCAGCCCTGCTCCATGCTGCAATATACACTAAATTTATAGGTAAATCCTTTTATGTCAACTAAATAGGTGTACTAGTATCACCTTGATATTTGCAATCGACAAGTTTGTGTCTCCTTCATCTGTATATTTCAATTAACAATGCCTCACACTTCTAGGAGACATTTGAAGGCTCCAACTAGTGTTAAAAAAACAGTACTTGATCATTTTTCTCAACCACCTAAAGAGCCTGAGGAGATGTCAAATGATGGCCTTAGTAACTCATAATCAATAGGAGAGGGGTCTCAGTCTGCTCTTCACTCTCCTATTAACTCCCAGCACTTAATTACTGAAGCAACCCTGAAGAAAATGTTTACTCGACATATACGCTCCAGGAAATTAAAAGAAGTCATGCTGAGTTGCAAAAGGATATCTCTAAGAAAGGAGAAATAATTGATGCCCTAGAAAGGAGGCAAGAAGATGTGGCTACGGACCAGACAAACCTTCTGGTTTACTCAGAAGACCTTTCAGATCAGTTAACCCAGCTTGAATTCCAACTAGCTGATGTAGAAGCACGTAGAAACAATATTAGATTCAGAGGAGTCTCAGAAGAAATTCTGCAGACAGATCTTCAAGAGTACTTAAAGAAGTTATTCAAACAATTGCTGGGCCCAATTGAAGATTTGACATTTACTATGGAAAGAGCTCATAGAGCAATACTTCCGAGAACAGTTTCACAAGATAAGCCAAGAGACGTAATTGTCTGCTTCCATAGCTTCCTATTCAAAGATAAACTGATGCAAGCTGCTTTTCGTAGACCACAACTCTCAGATAAGTTTAAAGACATACAATTTTTTTATTTTGATTATGTTTGACAAGTTTAATGTGAGACAGTTATTGTTGCTATTATGACTTAAAAGTTTAGTTGATTATTGTTATTATTTCATTACTGATTTGTTCATGTCTCGGAGCGGGGATAGCATTGTTGGCTCCCGTCTACTCTGTTTAACCCCCCCCCAACAAGGTAGCCCACGCCAGGATTCCACCTAGGTGGACTATTTCCACCTCATTTATCTTGATACATTATCTAGACATTAGTCCTCGACTAATCTGATTCTACCCTATTTCCACACATACCTTCTCTAATCCTCTGAACACTCAATACAAGATGACTATATCTCATACACCCCAATTTCCTCCCTTCTAAGACAGCACATCTACAAATGAGTCGCCTCAGATTCCTTACCCATAATATTAGGGGCCTCAACTCTCCTTTCAAGCATAGTCTCCTAACTCGCTCTCTTAAGTTGCATAACCCAGATGTGGTTTTTCTCCGTGAGACCAAGACACTCCCCATAGATTCCATTCACACTCATACACAACCATTGAATACTCCCCATTCTCAAAAAAAGCTAGAGGACAGCTATCCTAATACATAAAAGATTGGCATATGAACAAATTCAATTGATTAGGGACCCTCAGGCCAGATACACACTTATAGTTTGCAAATTGGACCATGTCCTATATACACTAGTATCAATTTACCTGCCTAACATGCGCCAACCCGCATACCTTAAAAAAGTTCTCAAATTAATCGAGCAATACAGACAAGGCAAGGTTATCTTGGCAGGTGATTTCAACATGACTTGGGATAATAGAATGGACCCCAAATCAGTGACTCCCTTCAAAACAAACCCCCAATCGGAACTCCTTTCCTCACAATTTAAAAACACCATGTCCCAATATGGATATTTCGATATATGGAGATCTCTATAACCCCAAAAGATAGAGACTACACTCATTACTCATTACATACATCTGCATAAAATTTACTCCAGATTCGATCACATATTCTGCTTAGTTGACACCCTAGACTTCGTTACCCACTCTAATATCTCCCTTTGCTCTTGGTCAGATCACGATCAAGTGTTGGCTGATTTGCACTCTACTGATAAACCTAAACTTTGGAATGCATGGAGCCTGCCTCGTCATATCTTGTCAGATATACCTTTTAGAGAAGAATTGAGACATGACATTATAGAGCTCATTAGAGGGTACATCATCCACAAACAAGCACGTTTGAAATGGCTTGCTGTACTTACCTTATCTCAGGCACATAGTAAACTTAGGACATTGGAAACCTTTAATCGATCTAATATTACAGAAGACAGAACTGCACAAATCACAGCTCTCAGAACCCATATTAGTCATTTAGAACTGCGTAGAATGCAAGAAAAATTAGCAAAACTTAAGCAAATATGTTATCTTAAAAGCAATAAGGCAGACACTATGCTGGCCAACAAACTACGTTACCGAATTAATACTTATAGCATACATCAGATTCAACACAACAAAAAGATCTTTAGATTGCCTTCACAAATAGAAGACTGCTTTGCAGGCTTCTATTCGAAGCTATAAAGTGTACATACAGGAATTTTCTCCAATGCTACTTAGGTTTTTTGACTTAGCAAAAAAAGAAGGGAACTTTAAAAAAGAATTTCTTGAAGCCACTATTGCCACAATCCCTAAACCAAACAAAGACCCCACTCTGTGCTCTAACTATAGGCCCATCTCCTTAATTAATGTTGATGTTAAAATTTACTCTAAACTCCTGGCAAATCGTATTTGTAAGATATTATCCAGTTTAATTAACCCTGATCGGGTAGGCTTTATCCACAACAGAGAAGGTCCGGACAATACTAGGCGTCTTATTAATGTAATCTGTGAATCTACTAGAATGAATAAACCCTTCTCAGTTATCTCCTTAGATGCTGAGAAAACCTTTGATTGAGTCCGTTGGGCCTATCTTTAGGAAACCTTAGATGCCTTTAAGTTCCCTACTAAAGATTGTCTTGCTATTCAATCCCTTTACTCTACACCAACTGCAAGAATAAAAGGACTGGGATTCCAGTCAACGTCATTCTCGATTTCTAATGGTACCAGGCAAGGCTGCCCTTTATCCCCTTTTCTATTTGCCCTAGCAGTTGAGCCTCTTGCTGAGCAAATACTCTCAGAAGGAGACATGGAAGGAATTACTCTTTTTGGAACAACACACAAAATCGCACTGTTTGCCGATGATATTACTATATTTTCCGCTGATCCAGCACGCACTATTCCCAAGCTAATTGAAACTCTTAAGACATTTGGCAAATTGTCATTTTATAAACTCAATTCATCGAAAACTGAGATATATTGGTGGGGATACCCTCACCACTATATTAATAGTCTAACACATAAATTTAACTTTCATTGGTCGTCTAAACAAATTACACATCTTGGTGTCAAACTATCCAACAGTATACCCCAAATGATTAAAGATAACTATCTCCCACTATTATCAGAATTGAAAACTCTGAAACACAAATGGAATCACAAATTCATTTCTTGGATGAGTTGAATTGTATCCCTTAAAATGTCTTTCCTACCCAAACTCACGTACCTTTTCAGATGCCTTCCGCTCAGGGTACCCAGGTGTCTTCTTCTGCAATTCCAAAGTGAATGCACCAAGTTTATCGGGCAGGGGAAACACCCCAGAGTCGCCCATAAAATCCTCAAATTCCTTATCCACCTGGGAGGCTTAGCCTCCCCATCAATAGTGAAATATTATGAGGGAGCAATGCTCACGCACATTTCTCAACAGGGGGTATTACAATCTCCAGATAAGTGGAGAAATATTGAGCAGGCCTCGCTTCCCTTCACGATTCTACTTAGAGACCTAATATGGACTCTGGCTCACACTCGTAGAACCCTTGTAATCACGAACCCTATAATAATTGAATGCCTTTCTGTTTGGGATAGGATTCGACATCGCCATTTAATAGCACCACACCCATCACCCATCACCTCTGTCGCTGGCCTATTAACATGCTTAGCAGAAACTCATCCTAACACTTGGGCATGCTTAGGTATAAAACAAGTCTCTGACTTTTGGTCAAACACTGCAAAAAATAACTTTATTACATATGACCAATTAGGAAACCCTTTGAATGCTCCCCCCTTCCTCCAATTTGAACTCACTAGGATCAAGAGTTTTCTCACAAGTTGGGGATTTATCCCCAAATCCTCTCGTCCTCTCACCCCTTGGGAGTCCATCTGGCGAGGGGGCCGTAGGCTCTCTAAACCACTATCAATGCATTATAATTTACTGGAGAACACTATACCTCCTACTCTAGCATCTCACTTATATAGATGGGACACCCTCCTTCATGTTAATATCCCACTTAATGTATGGCAACGCACTTTTACACTAACAAAGAAGACATTACACTGTATAGCGATGTTTGAGACATACTATAAAGTTGTCTCTTACTGGTACTATGTCCCTACAAGACTCTCCAAAATGTTCCCGGGGTCCTCCCCTCTTTGCTAATGCCAGTGTGGCCTTCCAGAAGATTTACTTTATATATGGTGGGAATACCCAAAAATTAAACCCATATGGAATTTATGTTCCTCTGCCCTGTCCAAAATGAGGATCCATGTACCCAAACCACCTTCCATAGCCCTGCTACATGTGGGTCTACATACCCTCCCTAAGCACCATAGTCTTTTATGTATATTCCTCTTCTCTTCCACTAAGACCAACATTACTAGGGCCTGGAAAAGGGAATACCCCCCCCCCCAAAGTGGTCTGAAGTTATACACATGATGGCATACCTGTATAGCATGGAAAAGGACATTTTTTATTCACTTAACAAATCTGACTTATTTGAACTCACCTGGTCTGATTGGAAGGAATCCTACAATACTCTTTGGTGCCCATTGGTGACATCATAGGGCCCTCCCCACCTTCTTATTGACTCACTGACTGCACCCCCCCCCTCTTTACCCTTCCTTACTTATCGCCCCTGCATACACATAATGTGAAGATATTGTATCAACTTTCTTTGATTTCATTTTATACTTCAAGAAAGAATATCCTTCCAATTCTGTGGAAGGATTATAAGCATAGAGTAATTACTTTGGACCTGCGTGTCCATGTATCTATAATTTGTGTCTACTGGAACAGGGGTCCTGTGTGTCCCCAATTGTTTTTCTAATCAAGCCAGTGAGGTTTGTGACCTTGTTTTTATAAAAAAAAAAGAATTAAGTGGGTTAAAATACTATGCTCTATCTGAATAAATAAAAAAACCTTTAGATTCATGTCCATGTAAAGGGACATGCAAAACAAATTTATCAAGATTGCAGACAGACAAGTTCTCAAGTAGAGAACCTGTCCGCCTGCAATTGCCACTTATGATGCAGCATTGTGTGGCAAAACTTCTCTCATATGCAATGACGCCCCCTGCTCTTGAGCAAACAAGCTAGTGTTGGGTTCACTTATCTCACCATTTATGAGGTGAAGGTGATTTGAGCGCTATGAGCTAGATTACAAGTGGATCGCAATCAATAGCACAGGGTGTGAAATCATTTGCACAACCTCACACAAAAATGAATGCATAATCTGGTATTAAAAGTGGATGATTAAATATTTTAACCAAAGTACCAGGGACAAAACTACAGGGGGTACAGAGGTCGCATTTTTTTATTTTTTTATTAATGAAAAACGTTGACCTGCCACTGCCTGCACTGATATAATGTGAGTGTGACATGATGCTTCACTAGTGTCTCTGACTACAGGGGTTAGTGTTTCTGTTTTACCCATTGGTGTTTATGTGTGTGTGTGTGTGTGTGTGTATGTATGTGACTGTGTGTGTATTTATGCA
>CAJPDP010717411.1:0-17195 GCA_905336975.1 Bombina variegata variegata
GTGTAGAGATCACAGAAGCTGAAACTTTACCAAATAAGTTAATACACACACTAATTTCTAAGTGCCATCCTTTAGGAAGCATATAGTATACATCAGCAGTATAAGCATGGAGCAGCAGCCCCTCCAAAATAAGCCTAAAGACCCCAGCAGTACAGTAGAGCAGGTTACCAGGCAGACTGACACTGTGGGAACGTACAGCAGACATTAGCGAGGCTGTACATGAACCTGTCCTCATGCACACTTAGTAAGGGCAAAAAACGCAGCAACACTGGATCCTCAGACACTGCAGAAAAAAATTTCACTAAAAAAAAATCTCATTGCAGAAAATGAAAAAAAGTTCTGCCTCTGGGCAACTGATTAGTTTACATGTGCTCTAGTTCAAATATCCCCAAAACCTGGCCTGTTAGGGAGGCCTGAGGACAGGTTTGAAAACCAGTGGTCTAAAGTGATGGTAAACTTTCCCCTGTATTTACCATCACTTTAGACCACTGGTAAGTTGATTTTAGCAATATTTTAGATTGAGTTTAATTCATCAGTTATTATGAAGATGCACTTTAACTTACTTTTTAATGCTTCATGCTCTGTCTGCCCACTTCAAAAGTATTTTTTTGTGAGCTAATGGTTTGAACTGTTCTCCAATCAGCTACAAAAACAATTATGTGAGTGCCTTATGGCTAGAGCGCCAATTGGAGAACAGTTCAAACCGTTAACTCAGAAAAAAAAATACTTTTGAAGTGGGCGGTGGGAGCGCCGGGTATTTGAATTTCTTTACTAAATTAAAAAGTCATTTAAAGTGCATCTTTATTACAACTGATGAATTAAACTCCAGCTAAAATATTGCTTACATTCCGGGCCTATTTATACAAAGGAGAAAGTTTACCATCACTTTAATAAAAATCAGCATATTCTTGCAAACACAGCATAGCACAAATGATTTTAAATATCCTGAAAACTTTTTAGTAACAAAAATAAGATTAAGAAATAAAGTATACTTTTATTATTAGAGGTATAAATGTAATATTATGCCTCTGTATTTAAACGGATGGTGTTTATTGTCTGAGGACTTAAATATATTCCATGCTCGGAGCAGATTTTCTGAATATTTATATATAAATAAGGCTACATATATAACCTACACCATTATCTGCAATGTTCAGTTCTTTGTAATAATTTTTTCTATACTGAAAACAAGCAGATGTATAATTTGGAAACTATTCCTCTATACTTTACATTACCTGACAAACATGAAACACTCATGAGTCTTTTGTAATCTCATTTTGCTGTTTACAAACATTTCATTTTTCCTCTTGTCGAGAATTTGACTTGAGCCGTTTTTCTTTGCTAGAGCTGTAGATTCACATTCCGGAAAGTAATAATTCATGCATATCATTCATATGTGTATGTTTTGTTTGTTTGCCTCAAACCACAGTATTTGTGTTACTCATATATCTACAAAATAACATTATTTTATACAGGGAGAAAAGTTGATAGCAAATTTTAAGTTAAACAACAACATATTTCACAGCAAAACTTCAATAAGCCACAATATTTATAGTACACAGTTTTGTTGTATCTAGAGCCGTGAAAGTGCCGCTTTTTCTGTGCACATTGCTCCTTTTTATAATGTATAATTGGTACACTATGATTAAAGGGATATGAAACCCAATTTCTTTCATGGTTCAGATAGAGCTTGTGATTTTAAAGAATTTTTAAATTATATCTAATTTGTTTTATTCTCTTAGTATCTTTATTAAAAAGGATACTTAGGTAGGCTCAGAAGCTGCTGATTGGTGGCTGCACATATATGCCTCGTGTTATTGGCTCACCCAATGCATTAAGCTAGCTCACAGTAGTGCATTTCTGGGTCTTCAACAAACCAAGTGAATTAAAGGGACACTAAACACAATTTTTTTTTCTTTAATGATTCAGGTAGAGCATGCTTTTTTAAGCAACGTTCTAATTTACTCCTATTATCAATTTTCTTTGTTCTTTTTCTATCTTTATTTAAAAAGCAGGAATGTAAAGCCCATTTTTGGTTTAGAACTTTGGTTACGCTTGCTTATTGGTGGATAAATATCAGCCACCAAAAAGCAAGCACTATCCAGGGTGCTGAATCTAAAATGGGCTGGCTCATAAGCTTTAAATTCCTGCTTTTTAAATAAAGATAGCAAGAGAACGAAGAAAAATTGATAGTAGGAATAAATTAGAAAGTTGCTTAAAATGGAATGCTCTATCTGAATCATTAAAGCAAAAATGTGGTTTTAGTATCCCTTTAAGCAAATTAGATAATAGAAGTAAATTGGAGAGTTGTTTAGATTTGTATTGTCTATCTGAATCATGAAATAAATAGGTTTCAAGTCCATTTAAAGATCATTTGTCTTCTAAAATGTAAATGTACACACTATGTAAAGCTTGATCTAATGGTGCTGATTGTTTAATGAAAGTGAACCTGTCAAAATATAATCTGGTTTCTCATTTATGAGAACTGCAGTTTACTTCCTGTATTCATTACTACTACTCTTTAAAGAAAGAAAAAACTGTGTTATCTCTCACTGAGCTCATTATGTGGACTTCCACCTTATTTTTTTTGGATTTCATTTGCCGGAGCGGTCATGGTCCAGTGACATTAGAAGGAATTTCATTTTATTCCATAATTGGTTATCCATTGTGCTATGTGTTTTACTTAACTAGACAATTCTTGAGATCCATAATTTTATGTCTGACATTCTTTTTCTAATTTGCGGCTCTGTATGTTAATTTGGGTCATAGGGAGCTAATTTGTTTTCTCAGTGCCTAAAACTCTTCTAACCAAACGTTAAAATCCATTTAGTTCTATCCCCCAATCACGCACAAATCTCACTAATTTAATCTACAAGAGAATGTTCCTTAAGATTGTTTTAGTTTAACGGGGCATTAAAAGCAAATTTAAACTTTCATCATGGTTCAGAAAGAGCATGAGATTTTAAGAGACTTTTACATTTACTTCTATTATCAATTGTTCTTTGTTCTCTTGGTTTCCTTTTGTTAAAATGCATATCTAGGAAGGCTGAGAAGCTACAATACACTTAGCTTATGATTAATGGATATATGCCTCTTGTCTCTGGCTCACCATATGTGTTCAACCATGCCCCAGTAGTGCTATGCTGCTCTGAAGCTGACTTTAACTATGGCTCCAATTCCAAGCTTTCTGAAGTTATTGTTCAATATTTAAAAAAATGGGATCTGCCATTTTTTTTATCAAACAAATTCAAAATATGGCTGTGAGTAGCAGAATTCGGCTTCTTTTGGTGCCGGATATATTAGTGTTAAAGTGCAACACATAAAGATCTGGATTTGCACTAACACAAATACATCCGCATCCTAAAATAGCCATATGCTGTTACCTGCAGCCATATATGGAATTCATTTGACAAACGAATATCCGAATAATGAATTTTGCACATACCTAATTACAATCTTACTGTGTCAATCACAGCTGAACTAGATAACTCTCACAAATGTTCCATCCCAATTTCCCCACAAAGTCACCCTTAACGACCGATAAAAATCAAACGTATACAAACCCAAAATGTTCTCCACTCCTCACAAGTAAAATGTTAATGAAGTCCAAGAGCAAAAGCTGCTCCAGAGCCCTTGTGGGGCAGGTTTGCATATGCGAGACTGCTTCCTGCAATGTAAGAAGCAGCGGTCATCAGACACCGAGTGAAGGGACTGTCAATCACTGAGAGCGAGTGAGCTCTCTGTGATTGACAGTCCCTTCACTCCCGTGATTGGTCGCGCAAATGATGGTGGGGAGCGGGCATTACACACTCATCGGAGTCTGTAATGATACATACGGGCCAGCAGATCAATAGATCCACTGCCTGCATGCAGCGAAGGCGGGTGGACAGCTTCGCAAGTTGAGAAGCTGTCTGTCTGCCTTTTAATACATGGGGCCCCATGTGTGTGTGTTACAAATATATATAGTGTGGTTCTTTTTTTAATAAAAAAATATTTTTTACGGTCAATTATTGGTAGTTATACATTGAGATCGATTTCACAATTGTCAATATCTTGTAGATATGTTTTTTTGTGTTGTTTCATCTAATTGAGGGTGATGATGTGTTCACTATTGTTTGTTGTTTGTCAGGATTCAATTGCCATGAAAAAGGGCCATTATAGTTATTGGCACTAGCAGCGGAATCTTGTTTATTGGGTCCAAGCATGCACAGATTATGGCTGATATTGTTTATCCAATGTGTGTTCTCATTCTCTGAGAGCTGAATATTTATCAAGTGCCTTTGGCTGCTAAATTTGATGTGTCCATTTTGTTGTTGATATTTAGATGTTCACTTGTCAGGTGGATTGTCATCACTTAAGTCAATGCTATCCACACATGATATCGGTGTGACTTTTCATATATCCAATCTGTTATTTTTCAAATACTATAATGGTGTTACTTTTTCCATTGTGATGTAGAAAAAGATGAATCAAGAGCAAAAAACATGATTGATTAGATTGGAATCAACCCCTACACATACTTATATACAAGCAAGAGTGCAATAATTAAATGCTCTAAACCTTTATGTTCCTTTAAAGAAAATATGTAGTCAAAAAGGCAATAAGAGATTTCAGCTGCTCCCTTACAAAGCTAGAACAATCATTAACTATCTGTTCGACAGTGTCACTTGCTTTGTGATCCAGTTTAAGTTCTAAGTTACAGAGAGGTGATCTATTTATGAGAAGTCACCCTACAGATGTCAATTACTATCCTATGATCATCACACAAAAGATTGCTTAGTAACCTGCTAAACAAGATCAGTTGACTATTTCAGTTACAATGAGTTTGTAAAAGGACTCAGCAAAAACGACACCTAAATATTCTTGCATTATAGTAGTTATCATGAGGTTGCAATTTTCTATCAAAACAAAAAAACAGCCCGAAACAGCTTCCTTAACATCTCACGTCAGTCACACAAATGCTCCAATCCAGCCCAGCAGCAGAACTGATCACTCCTCCAGTGGGGCGGGCTAGGAAGCGTCACATTAGTGTCAAAGCACGTAATGCTTCCACCGCCATTTTACTTACCTCGTTTGTTGCTCCAGTCCTGAGGTGTGCACAGATATGAAGGTAGCGGACTGACAGTGCTCTTTTCTCTGGCTTATTCATTCTGCAGTGCAAACTGTTTTGAACAGTTAAATGAATTTTTGAATGCAAAATGTATGTTTAAAAATATTTAAATAAAATTATCTGATTATTTCACTTGTTCAGATATCCTCAAAATGTGGACTGTTAGAGAGGCCTAAGGACAGGTTTGATAACCAGTGGTGTAGACTGATTATTTAACCCTTTGAGTGCTAAGCACTTTCCCACCTGGGTGCTAAGCTGTTTAAAGGTTTTTTTTTATTTTTTTAAATATTTTTTTTTTTACTTTTTTTCAGATCCCCACTGTTGGAAAGGTTAGGCAATTACCTTTCCAACGGTGGGTCTTGAGGGTCTGTAGCTGCTTAGATGCCTGAGATACAGGCTTCTAAGCAGCATGCCCCCTGATCCTATATTTAACATTGTTAATGTTAAATAAAGTTGCACGGTGACGTCATCACGTCATTGCGCGTTTCGTCACCGCACATAACGTGAAGCTCCGGCAATGCCTGTCATTATGCAGGCCCGATCACCAGGGTAGGAGCCGGTGGGAGCCCCCAGATCTCCCTCAAACTGGGAGAGTGCTAGTGACAGCTCTGAGCCGTCATTAGCACCTGACTGAGACAATTTGTGACGGGTCAGTGTCGTCATTAGCACTCAAGGGGTTAAATTAGATTTAAAAAACCATATAAATTAGATTAAAAAAAACAGCGTCTTTATTCAGCTGTTTGAGAGAAATCAAAATGAATTTAAGAGGTGGTACCTATACATAAACATTTACACCTACCCTACGGCAAATATGTTTTGAATTGAGATGGAGGGATGGGTCACTACACTACAGAAAAAAAACTGAGTGGGGCCCTACAAAATGATTGTAGGGAGAAGGGTAGTGGGGAGGAGGGCCTGTATACTACAGAAAAAAATATATTTATACATTTAAAAAATACTATAAACTGGGAATTTATAGGAATGACGGAGACTTGGAACTGGCAAACAAACAGCGGGGAGAAACCTTGTTTCCGTAGTTTAAATGTTTGATGTTGGATTAATCAGTGTCTCTCATTTCTTTTGACAGAACACTGAGAAATAAATGCTGGAAAGGATTAAGGGAACGCATGATTTTTAAAGTTACATTTTTCGGGGGGGGGGGGGCAGAGCTGACCTCAGCTAAGATAGCTGCATATGCCCAGAGCTCCATTATGAGACCACAAAAGAGTGAGGACTATGTCGGCTATAATGCACACTAATCATTCTGTTCAACTGCCACAGGCAGCCGAAACAAGGATGCACCTGCTGGTGCAACTCCGTAGGATCTAAATTAACTGTGCTTTTCAGATTTCATCCCACGGACAGTAACAGCGGCCATACTGCAGAGTATGTGACGCAGTGAAACTTCCATAGTGCAGACCGGAGCATGCAGATAGCACGGAGACAGTTAAAATACAGTCTAAACCACAGCTGAGCCTTTATTAGGAACAATAGCCTACAAGTTTTTGATGGGACAACCCTCTGTGGAGACGTTCAAAAGGACAATTGAACCTATTGTTTTATGTCTAAAATGGCTGTGTTGCAAAGCTGCGAAGCGACACTGCTGGAAGCACTTAATAACCGCCTTCTGATATTTGAGCAGAACATATCCTCAGCTCTCTCACAAGCTTTTAAAGCTCCCTTACCACTGCTAGACTGTCAAAAGTTGCAATCGGAGCTTGCCAATAACTCTTTATTTAAGGAAACGCTGGTTGAGTCTACTGACCCACATCCTGACTTCAAAGCGCATAGTAATGAAACCTCTAGGACCATGCTACCGGCCTTACTTAAGAAGCAACCCTTGATTGAGGAGATAATTAGTGGAGACTACCAAACAGCCACAAAGACCATAGGAGACTCATTAAGGGATAAGGTTGTAACTACAGTAGGAGGGACTGTGGACCCGAGGTGATGGCTCTATTTACCTAGACCAACACTTCCTGAACTGAGAGCGGAGGTGGGTTGCGCGCTGGGATGGCGCCCTTGGTGCAGGACTCATCCACTCTGGTGCTAATTCTTTGGAGGTGGTCCTGGGAGTGACGCGGTGGCTCCGGTTCTCGCAGATCCAGATGATGTGATGCTCCACAGTGCACCAACACGGCCTGTCTTTGTGTACTTGATGCCGCTATGCAAAATTCGCTCACAGTATGTCAGACCGGGGATTGCAGAGCCTTTATCTTGGAACGGCTGCCACTTTACAACCACTACCTCATCACTTGGGCGAGCCGGTATTGGATGATTTACGAGAGATGGCTTAAATAACTGACATGACTGTTCAGCACCCTTTGATAACATTTCTGGACTCTAGTTTAAGATGTGAATAAGCTTTATAGTTTGTGGTAATACTGTTCCTTATATTATTATAATTGTGCATTATATATTCAATATATGTGTCTATATGGGTGTTGAAGTTTCTCTGCTTACTTTGTATAACTGTTTTTTTGGGGGGGGGGTTTATGTATGTTAACAGATTTGATAATCTATATGACACATTTTACCTACACTCCCCTCGCGCATATTTCTGATCCCTTGTTAGTTAATAGTCTTGCTATATTTTACAATCTACATATAATTTGGATAACTTGACTCTCCAGATTATTGCACTATTTTCAGAAACTGTTCTGTTTATCTTTTAGACATTGCAAAAATTAGAAACTAAATATTCATATATGATATACTGTAGGCCTATACTGTACAGTTCAGCTATGTTCTTCATAACACGACATAGAATGAACTCCTGCTAGTGAGAAATGTTTTTACCAAAGTGTTTTAAGCTGTTTCTATTTCCTCAGTTATCAACCTTACTATTATATTTAGTTTCCTATATAATAATTGTCTCCATTACAAGCAGTAAATATTCTAGATGTTTGTACTATGCCATTGTGAATGGGTAGGTTAATTTGATGTGATGGACATATAAGATCCACCATTTAGAATGATATGGGGAGTCCCCTATAAGCTATGCTGTACTAGTAAGCCATGCCAAATCACAGAAAATGTGACATGATAATATACTTAGATTTTTCAATATGGCTTTATTGTTTCTGACAGGTGTGCTGTCTCATCTCTGGACCCTTGCTCGATGTCATAAACAACTTGCATTTGAAACTTAATTTAACAATGAGCTCCTGATATTGATTCAGGGGGGAATTATATCCCCTGCCACATATCTTAGCTACGGCTACTATTGTGTTATGTTTTGTATTCAAATCTAAAATAGGTACAGGGTGTCTTTATTCTACCTATGTTATAATATAAACTAAGCTTGACTTATAACCACTGGACGGGTTGGCAGACTGTTCTACACAGTTTTGGGACATGACCTATCTATACAGTTTACATTGCAGGTGCAAAGTCCCTTACACTCCTGATGAGACATTTCTATTCACACACGGCTACCTCTGTTTGCTAGTTTTACAGTTACTGGGGCTTTTAAATATAGCATTCTATAAATGTCCATATACAATATCTGTGAATTTATTTTTTACAACCACATCCTCACAATCCAATATAATATATTTTTGTAGTATCCCCCCCCCGATCCGGATTATTAGCTAGCACTTAGATTAACAAAGATACATTTATTTTTAAGATCCTTTAGACTGAGAATTTTCATTTAATCCCCACTTGGTGACAGTTGGGTCCTGGCTATATTATATACAGCTAGTTTTACCGATTAGTTGTTGCAGCCCTACACCAATGTATTTAATCCAAACAATATGTTGCCGACAGCCGAGGCAATGGAATATATCTATACTATGAGGTGCAAGTGGATTTAACTTATTGATGGAGTCTTTAAGATAGTCCAGACCAAGGACTCAATGCTAGTAGCCGAAGATACAATGTTAATGGTATAGGGGGTGATTGACTAAGAACACCTATATACTTAGTACGGACAGATATGTGTGACAAGATAGTAGCTATATTTCTTATATTTCTGCTCCATATACACTAATCTCTAGCTTCGTGGTGGATATCTATTTTTCTGTTTGCAATACATTGAAGGTTTAAGTTTTTACAGCACCTTAAAGAAAAATTATATTAAAAAAAAGATGGGAATGGTATCTCCCCTCACCCTTTCCCACTCTGCCTGTCAGAGTGGGTCATATCCAATACCCTTTTTCCGTCCTGTCCAGTGGTGACAACTATCCTAGTGGGGAGATACAACTTATATCCCTTCCCACATCAGCTTAATATCAATAAAGCCCTGGAGGGGTGATATAACTAATTGAGTATCATATGTAGTTAAGATTGCATGCCTAACTTTTATTCCTTCCTGCAATGCTATATATTCTTTTTGTTAACCCAGCCTCCAATGTTTGTCTTTTGGTTCCGCACCCCCACTCCCTCTTTCCCTTTCCCCCTTACACCTTTGAGCTCACTTCGTGAGCAAAGGAAAATAAATCCTATAGAAAGTTCATCTTATATTATACACACGTACTGATATCTGCACTCATACTTGTTACTTTGATCTCCCGTATTCCAGCTATGCCACGATCATGTATCATATTACTAAGTGTCCAAGAGTGACCCTATATAGCCCAATTTGTTGCATACCCCCTATTATATCCTCGAACCACTACATAATAGCATTAGAAGTCCAAATGGGACTGTCATCTACTATTTACGAGGCAATTTTATATAGTTTATTTTTATTTTTACATCACGGGTACTTGATAAGTCTACATTGGCGTCCAAATATATATAAAAAGAGGTTTGATGGAGAGTTCATGCGTTCATTTTGTTTTTCAAGGATTATATTTGCATTTTATGTCATTGTGTTATATCCATAATGTATAAATTGTGTATTGATAATATGTCATATCACTCAGATTCTTTTGTTTAGACAAATGCTTATGCCAATGATTACATTGTAACCTCACTACTGTGCATATACTGAATAACCTCAATTAAAAAAAAACAAAAAAAAAAACTCTGAAACATCACTATAAAAGTGTAATTATATTCAGATCCAGAGAGTCTGTGGAATTTTTACTGTGGATATTTTTGCTGGCACTTTGGTATTTAAAAATTTAAAGTGATAGTGCCCTTCTGTGTAAATGTATTTCATTTATATATACTGAAAATTAGTAAACAAATACATTCAATGCATGTATATCGCATTGAATATATTTATTTACTATTTTTTGCTAGGATATTGAATACCTTTGATCGTATTCATGGATTTAAAACATTGGTTTTTGCAGCACTTTGTGCTGCACATATTTATTTTGGTTGCCTGCTAATATTATTTTTGGACCACCTTGTTTTAATAAGAACCTCGGTTGTTTTGGGATTGCTAAAAAAATAAAAAATAATAATTGCATTTTAAAATAAGTTATGTAATTTTTAAAAGAAAAGATCTTTAAATAATTGTTTGTGCAATGTGCTTGTTATTTTTCTAAACAAAGCTCTTTTTGAAATATACAGATCAGAGTGGTTTTGTGCACAAATGTGCTGAATATATATGTGTATATATATATATATATATATATATATATAATAGTAAATAAAAGGAAATTGTCAGGCTGTGACTTAAATACAGGCTCTTGCAGATTCTAGTTGTTTTAAGCATTTTCACATGCCTACCATTACTGACCAAATGAGGAGGCCGTCCCAGACTTGGATTTCACACAGTATCTTATGCGCTTCCAAAAACCTTTGGCAGTAGAACATACTTCCAATGTAGCACAATGGTTAAGCATCAAAATAATTTGCTGAGTATTCCCATCCAAGCACCTCATTTAGCAGCTGATGGTGTGTATCGAAAATGTTGACAGGCGCTGGTCATGCCTTAATGCATAGTGGATCAGTAGGAATGAAATAGGGGTCCTATAGGAATATGTTCTCGTTTACGTTGTGAGTTGTTTTGTCTTGTATTGTAGTTATTTCTGTTTTTCTTATTTGTTATTTTAGATGACAATTAAGTAATCACATTTTGTATGCCCTTTTAGTGTTATTTATTATTTATTTGTATCAATTACAAAAAAGCAAGTAAAGCCCAGGTTTAGTCTGTGTACATTATATTGATATAGGAAAATTGACAATGTTTTTGTTATATTTGTATTTATGTTTTTATGTAAATCTGCAAACACCTTTTTTTTTAAATACACTGTTTTCAGAGATCATAGAAGGATCCGCATTACTGTCTCATGCTGCTTTTAGAAAACTAATGTAGAGATAACTCTAATGAACTCTCTTGTATTCAGTTTTTTGATTGATAGAAACCCAGCTTTCCCTTTGATCCCAAATGTTACAATTTCACTGAAGGCTATGTATCAAGATGACTATAGCGATACCTCCTGTAGTGTAGGTAATTTATGATTCTGTGGTTGTCTTTTGTATCAAATATGAAGAGATGTGTTACAATATGAGTAATTGCTAAATAGGATCAAATGATATATATATGTTATTATGCCAGTTTGAATGGAATTACTTATTTACTGCAGAAAAAGGCAATATTGGTACGTACAGGTACAAATCCCCAAATCCGGAATTCTAAATTCCAAACAATTCTGAAATCCAAACTTTTTAGTTAATATTTAAAAAAAAAAATTTTTATCAAAAATTACTTTTGTAAGTCATACTTTTGTGTGTTCTAAAATGCAAATAATAGTCTATTTTTATTTAAAACAACACATATTACCTTTCTGATTACAATTCTGTACTATCTTTCTGAGAGTACTATGTGTACAAAAGTATAATACATTCTATAAATAACCTTTAGGTTGCATTTATAAGCTGTATATTGACATATAAATATTGCCTCAATAACATGAGATATTGTTGTTTACACTTGGTCCCATCCCCTCTCAATACTGTCCCATTTTACAGATGGAAATATTACAAAATCCACACTATTCTGAAATCCAAACCTTTTCCGGTCCCAGACAAAGGGTTTTCTATCTGTATTATAGTATTATATAATATTGGTCCCCCATTTCATAATTAAGACTTTTGAACAAAAAAACAATAAAACAGGGAAAACAAATTAAAAACACGAAAAGTTTTATGAAACAGGTGTATTACTGGTGTGTGTATACACACACACACACACACACACACACACTGTTCATCAAACCATATACCACTGCTACAACATACTGCTCACACGCCTCTTGATACTGAAACTTGAAACAGGCGGACTACAGTTCCCATGCTGCTGCAGGGTGTGACCGCTATTGAAGGGTTAATTTTACCTCCATGCTTGTGTTGTTGTTTTTTACAAGCATTGTGATTGGAGGATGTCCCTTTAAATGAAGCAGGCTGAGTGTTATGGATTACCTATGACTAAGTGCCCGGTGAAGGCACGAAACATGTCAGATGATTGCTTGTGTCACGCTCCCGTTCTCTTTTTTTTTTTCTCAAACATATGCACTGCTTACTGAGAATTGAGAGCTAAAGATTAATTTAAAGAAAATAGTAATCAAAATATGTTTACCTACCTCATGTGACCAAAGGCATATCATAACAGGCATTTACCACATATGCGTTAGTTTTTTCAACTGTGATTTTGCCTAACTATGCCAGAGATCATGGGGTTGCACTTCTTTAACCACCATAAACAGCATTTTGCAACATGAAAATAACAGATATGAGATTTTTTCCAAAAATAAAAGTCTAGCAAAGGAGGAAGAAACATTGTTTCATCAGCTTTTCAAATTACATTTAAAAATATGCAATTTAAATGTATTTATCGTCTTCATTTAAAAATAGCTGGTCGTTTAATTGACATTAATGCTTTGTTAGCTAAACGGGTCCTTTAGTTATTTTGTAGGCTGAGAAGATGTAGAAGGAATAAACTAGATAAAGGGTGAACTTTATTTGCATATAAAATTTACCTATATAAAAACATAAAAAAAATTGATAACTGCTTTGCAGCCAGAAAATATTAGTTTGCAATCCTTAATTAGTATTCTTCATCAGTTAAGTAGAAGTATATACATTTTTCAAAACTGCAACACTTTTTTTCCCCGCAAGGTATCCAGTCAGAAAGGGCATATCAACCTCATGTTTGGATTAGTTTAGTATTGCTTAAATTGTTTTTAATATTTTTTTTCTCTCTTCCTTCTTTTTTCCTTACCTTTCTCTATTCAGAAATGTTTGTGTACTAGTTGGTGTTCCATCTAACTTTTTGTTCCAGGGTGGTTGAATCTAGTGATTTACCTGGTGATTTGCAGTATTCACGCTAATACAGTGCAGGAAATAAAGTCATGGGGTAGGTTTGATGCTCAGTAGAAACAAGTGAACATGTTCTTGTTTCCCATTTTTGCTAACATTGTTACAAACTGTCACCTCCTGTAACTCCCAGTGTCCATCATGGAAACTAGAAATTTAAAATGGCTACTCTTGGCAGCAGTGATTTCTTGTTAGGTATGCCCAATGTCCAATATTTAACATGGCAGTAAATCATTTCTATTAGCTTTCCAGTAAAATATATTAGAAAAAATACATGAATTTAAATAGGAGTTGCTCTTCAATCCAATATGAATAAGCTGACAAATGCTACAGAGCTGTGGGTGTGATGTGTGACAGGAGGTCTAATATGGACATTTAAATTACCACGGATTCAGGGCCTTAGAGTCTGATATAAGCTTTGATTGGGTATATAGTTGATAGGGACCTCAAGGCCCTGTGTCAGGTCCCTGAGAACTTACCAATGCTTGTCCAAGGCCTCACTAAGTTGAGAATGAGAGGTATGAATTAATTCCGGGGTTGATGCTAAGAAGAGAGCTATGAACACAGCTGGAGCCCAGGGCTGTTCTAGTTATAGGTTTAGTGCAGTTAATAAACTGGGGAGCTCTATGCTCGCTCCAATGAAGGATCTGATTGCAGAAAGAGTGCGTAGTTTGCTTAACCATTGTCTCTGATCTGAGGTTGGATCACAACCCCATCTACCTCTTTTCCCCAATCATTTATTCCTGTATTTATTTATTTTTAAAGATAACAGCTGGCATCCCTATCCCCAGACTAGATGTTTCGTGTTAGGGTCTCTGAATTAACAATGGAAGCAACATTATGGAAAGCACCCAGATGGACTAGGTATATAGAGAAGGGAGTTATCTGGAATGGAAGAGGTCAATAAAATACTGACATTCTGATTTCTGTGATGGAATGGGGGGGGGGGGCTTTACTTCTAGTCAAAAGGCAGCCTCACAAAAATGCTTGTAGTGCATCTTTCTATCCAATGTGTATCATGTAAACAAATAAATCACAGAATACATATACCAGTCATAAAATATTAAATGTTTGGGGCCCACACACTTTCAATCTACTCCATAACATAGCCAATATTAGCAATTATAGTCCTCTGTCCATAAGTTGATTATTAGACATATTCATATGGAGAGGTGCTATTTCAGAAATAGAAGCAATACGTTCTAAGACCGTAGAGGTAGAGAGATTGACTAATGAGACATTATAGACAAAAAATATTTTAATCCTTTAGAACATGTCATTTTAAGACTATCAAAACTGTGTTACTGTGTGGTTAACCACACAGTAGAAACGATGCTCGGGACTCGCACTGCTGGTCCTCAGTGGGAAACTGATCCAATCAGCAGCACTAGTTACATGACTAAGACATGAAACTGGTGCTCATGATTGGATCAGCAGCATTTTCTGCTCTAGACCAGCAGTGCTCTGCGAGTCTTGAGTGGCATTTCTACTGTGTGTTTGACCCCTTGGGGTTAAACACACAGTATTCTAGAGTCAATAGTCTTAAAATGACATGCTCTAATGGATTAGCACATGCATTTTTTATTTTATTTTATTATAATGGCCCTTTAGCAATTTCTTTATTTGTTTAGAATTGTAGATCAAAATGATTCTCCTGTTTGAGCATGTGTGTGTCTGTGTATTTGCATCCACATATATACACACACAGGGATGTAAAACCAGTCAAGGCAAATAAAGTTATTAGTCCAATCAATCTTAATATTATTCTCAGACTAAATCTGACAATTTACAGACATCTTAAAATCACAAAGAAATTGCTGCATTTTACTTTGGATTTCATTCCCTACTACTGAATTCTTGCTTTATATATACGTGCCGCCCTCAAACTGAAACATTTTCTTGCACCAATCAATTCCCCCAGCCAGTTCCTCTTTAATCATTTACATTTTGAAAAAGTCAAGTTTTCTGAAAGAAGCCAAAGTAATCTAACAGAATAAATCATGTTTGTTCAGCTGGATATCTTATTTATTTGAAATACTGGGAGAAATCTCTTCTGACTTTACAAAAAAGGAAGAGTAAACAGTGAAATTGTCCAAGTAACTCGAGATTAAGAGCTCTGTCTTTCAGAGTGTAGTTATAAAGGCCTATTTGCAAGATCCAAAGAAAATATTGTATATCAAATGTTGAAGTCTGCATAGTGTTGTCTTAGTATTCTTACTTTTTTAACATTTATTTTTCTTCTTTTTAAATATCACCCTTTCTTTAAACAAACGAGAGCTAGATCAATTTAGCCCGATTAATACAAGTGGGTTTTTTTCTGATGCATTTTCAATATTTGGTCAGGGTTTGACCAAAACACCAAGAAAGCGCAACGGTTTATAGGACGGCTTGGAAGCTGATACAGAAAAATATGCAAAAGCACTAAATTATCTACATTTTTAATAAATTGTCAGTCTGAAAGTGTCCTTAACAGTATCAGTGAACTGCAATACTTTCTTTGATTGGAAATCCTAACATGCTAGATGTAAACAGATACCATTGATATCCGTGTTGAATATTGGTAACGGTCCCTTGAGGATCTTGGCATCTTATTATTGGAATATATTGTGCTTGGAAGACTGTTTAACTATTCTGGAGACAAATGGAGATTTTTTTTTAATTTTTTTTTTAAACAGTGACTGATGTATTTCCAGTCCAAAATAAGAACAGTATGTTACATAGATTTGTGCCTTTGGAAAATCATACATCTACCTTAGTGCTTAATTTCCTCCTCCTCTACCGAATACAATCCATCACTTTTTATGCCATTGAGCTGTTGGCACTATGTTTGCATCTTAAACTGTACAGGGCAGTTGTTTGCCTACTGAAATACTGCATTTAAAATGTCCAAACAGCTATACTGTATTCCTACAATTGCCTTGTTGGTGGATAGTTGTGGCTGATAATAGTCATATTGTGAAGAAGAGAGGGTACTTTATCTGCTCCCCTTATGCCTCTTTTTCTACTTCTTTTTATGAAATCAGGAACCACCTTAACCCCTGGCAAAAAGAGACAACCACACCCCCAGCCTGCCTAGCTCCCTAACCTCATATTGGCATCACATAAGTGTAGGGTTAGTAAGACAACAGAGAGAGTAAGTGGGTGATACCTTCAAGAGAGGGACACAAGAGGTTGAGGGGTGCAGAGAAATTATGAAGGGGGTTGGTAAAACCAAGTTGGCTCTGAAATATAATGGAAGAGAATGAGAAACAGACTAGGGTAAATACAAGAAGTAATAATAACAAGGGAGGAGTTACAGAAACATTCAGACATTTTAAGATGTATTACTTTTTCTTATGAATCTTATAGAGACTTTATTTCCTTAAGTGATAGAGCATTGGGAAGTGAACCAATCAATTCACCCACTGAACATGAATTCCCAGGTAGGCAACATGCAGTTCAGATTATCAGTGTATATACTGTATATAAAAAGGGATTTTCCTTCACCGATTGATCAAGAAGAAGGGAAATAAAACAGATTCAGGTAGATTACGAGTTTTGCGTTTGTGTTTTAACACTGAAAAAATTGTAATTTTAGAGTTAAAACAGCAACGCAGCCACAAGTCTTGTCGGTATAACTGTACCATAAGCCTTTTAGCCTGTAACGCAACATCAGTCCTGCACTCGTAAAAATAATGTTTTTTTCATGGGACTTCCATAGCGCAGCCATTACGAGTTTTGCGGTGAGGCTAAAAAGCTTGCGTTACAGCCTATAACGACAAGATCCGTACCGCCATCTGAGAGCAGTAGTTATTAGTTTTATGCAACAAAACTGTTACATAAAACTCATAACTAAAATGTTACAAAGTACACTAACACTCATAAAATA
>CAJPDP010717556.1:0-11501 GCA_905336975.1 Bombina variegata variegata
AAGAGCTGACTACAACAGTGCAACTCTTGGCAGGGCCCTCTACCCATTTGATCCCTATAATTGTTTTGTTGTACTCCACATTTGTTTATAGCGCTGCGGAATCTGTTGGCACTCTACAAATAACCGATAATAATAATAGTAATCTCAAAGATCATAATGGAACAATCTTATGTGTTTCTGATAGCAAATGCATGGTCTCACAGAATTTGGTATGTGGACCTTTTCCGAATGTCCAGTTGCCAGCCTTGGCTTCTTCCTCTAAGATCAGACCTTCTGTCTTAAGGCCCGTTCTTCCATCCAGATCTCAAATCTCTAAACTTGATGGCATGGAAATTGAACGTTTATTCCTCAGTCATAGAGCTTTCTTTCACTCCGTGATTAAAACTATGATTCAGGCTTGCAAGCCTGTTTCAAGGAAAATTTACCACAAGGTTTGGAAAACCTATATATCATGGTGTCCTTCACATAATTTTTCCTGGCATTCCTTTCAGATTCTTAGGATTCTTCAGGATGGTTTGGATAAAGGTTTGTCTGCCAATACTTTCTTTAAGGACAAATCTCTACTCTTTCTGTTTTATTTCACAGAAAAATTGCTAATCTTCCTGATATTCATTGTTTTGTCCAGGCTTTGATTCAAATTAAACCTGTTACTTAATCTATTTCTCCTCCTTGGAGTCTTAATTTGGTATTAAAGAATTTGCAGGCTCCTCCTTTTGAGCCTATGCATTCTTTGGACATTAAGCTACTTTTCTGGAAAGTGTTATTTCTCTTGGCTATCTCTTCTGCTAGAAGAGTTTCTGAATTGTCTGATCTTTCTTGTGAGTCTCCTTATCTGATTTCTCATCAAGATAAAGCTGTTTTGCAGACTTTTTTACATTTTTTGCCTAAAGTTGTGAATTCTAACAACATTAATAGGGAATTTATTGTTCCTTCATTGTGTCCTAATTCTAAGAATACTCTTGAAAGATCTTTGCATTCTTTGGATGAGCTTCGATATATTATGTTGATGCTACTAAATATTTCAGACAGACTTCTATTTGTTATTTTTTCTGGTTCTAGAAAAGGTAAAAAAAAGCCTCTGCCATTTTTTTATCATCTTGGTTGAAACTTCTGATTCACAAAGCTTATTTAGAGGCAGGCCTCAGAGAATTACAGCTCATTCTACAAGATCAGTTGCCACATTTTGGGTTTTCAAGAATGAAACTTCAGTTGATCAAATCTGCAAGGCAGCCACTTGGTCTTCTTTGCATACCTTTACTAAATTTTACCATTTTGATGTTTTTGCTTCTTCTGAAGCAGTTTTTGATAGAAAGGTTCTTCAGGCAGCTGTCTTAGTTTTATACTAGTGCCTATAATTTAAGTTTTTTGAATATTATTTAAACTTTTAATTATTTTTTTTAATTTAATTTCTCAGCAGAAATAGCTGTTTTTATTTTATCCCTCCCTTTATTGTTACTCGTGAACTTCCACATCTTGGGTATTATATCCATCAGTAACAAGCTCGTGGACTCTCGACACCTATATGAAAGAAAACATAATTTATGTAAAAACTTACCCGATAAATGCATATCTTTCATGGTGGCGAGAATCCACGAGGCCCACCCATTTTTTTTGGGTTATGATTTTTTTGTGTAAAGCACATTATTATTTTCCTCTTTTTTATGCTTTTACTCCTTTTACACCTCACCAACTTGGGTATTTGTTAAACTGAGGTATGAGTGAGGCGGGAGGTATATTTATAGGCATTTGAGGTTTGGGAATTCCCCCCCCTCATGGTAGGAATGTATATCCCATCAGTAACAAGCTTGTGGACGCTTGCCACCATGAAGTATACTAATCTATCAGGTAAGTTCTTACATAAATTATGTTTTCTTCCACTTATTCTGCTCCCTCAAGTTATAGAGAATTTCAGCGATTCTGTTAGCTCCTGTGTGGCCATGCAGAACTTGTTATGCAGACCTTGTGAGAATGCCGTCTGCTCCTCCATGGTGGCTTCCTCAAAGGCCAGACATTCTGACTCAGGGTCCGTTCTATCAAAATCTAGATTCTCTGAGGATCACTGCATGGAGATTGAACAAATAATTTTGTCCCAGAGAGGATTCTCTGAGGTGCTTATTGCTACTCTGATTCCTGCTTCAGGCACATAAGCCTGTTACCATACCGTATTTACCATAAGGTGTGGTGGGCTTACCTGTCTTGGTGCACGGATCATGGATTCACTTGGCACAAAGTGAAGACTCTGTGTATCCTTCAGTTTCTGCAGGATGGTTTGAAGAAAGGCCCGCCTGCTAGTTCTCTTAAAGGTCAGATTTCTGCTCTTTCTGTATTGTTGCTTTAGAGGTTGGCTCGTTTGCCACATGTTTAGTCGTTTGTTCAAGCTATTGCTAGAATTAGACCTGTTTTCAAACCTATTGCTCCTCCATGGAACCTTAATCTTGTTCTTAGAGTTCTTCAACAGGCTCCACAATTCATGGACTCTCGCTGCCATTAGAAAGAAAATATAAAATTCATGCTTACCTGATAAATTATTTGCTTTCTTTGCAGTGAGAGTCCACAAATCCGCCCTAAAATAGTAAAGTGGCGGCAATCTTATGGACCCCTTTTTATCTTTCTAATTTTCCTTATCCTCGGCTTGAACTACTGAGAGGGTAGGGGAAGTGGGAGGGATATTTCAATGCTCTGTTTGGGATGTCTTTGTTGGCCAGGTGCAGTATTTTCCTATAGGTTATGAATGAAATTCATGGACTCTCACTGCGAAGAAAGAAAATAATTTATCAGGTAAGCATAAATTATATTTTCTTTCATAAAATGGTGAGAGTCCATGAATCATGACAGTGGGAAGTCCCAGTCCTACAGGAGGAGACACAATGCCCCACACTACAGAGCTTTAATCACTCCTACTTTCTCATGATTCCTCAGTCAGTTTGTTACTCCAGCAAGGAGTGATGGTTAAACTTGAAGTGCTGATTTACATGTCAATTGAAAGGGTTCTTAGACCAGTGTGAGACCTATTATCCTCATCAGAGAGCTGGGAATAAAACTGATGGGTGTAAAGGAGTACATTGGCATAGAACTTCCCACAGAAGTTTCACATGCTTGCCACAGGTGTTGCTGGGACTTGTCCTTCAGGCCTTTCCTGTTGGTGCTTCAAAGTACTCCTTCCTTAGAATCTTTGTTAATGTGGCATCTTGGTAAACATAGTACAGTAAGTACTGACAGGTAAGTAGGTATTTGCACTCACATAGCCCTCAAGCTATTGGCATGGACATGTACAAATGATTCACATAGCCTGGGGACATAGTTAAGTTTGGCAATTTTGAAAAGTTACTGCCATTTTATATTTACTGCTGTGCGGTAGCCATCTTCTCAAGCAGGGAAGGAGCAATTAGGGGGAAGATCAGTTAGACACACTGGTGTTAGAGAGCTGGTGCAAATTTCATTATTTTATCCACTTATTTGCTGGACTTAATTACATTTAGCTTAAAATAGCTATTTCTATAACATTTCTTAGTGTTCAATGTAACAGTACGCAATTACTGTAACCTTTACACTTCTATTTTTAAAACACATATTTTCCTTTTAAAAGGGCCACTAAAGTCAAAATAAGTTTCATGATTGAGATAGAGCATGCAATTTAAAAAAATAAAATAAAAAAACTTTCCTATACTTCCATTATGATAATGTGCACATTCTTTTTATATGCTCACTTTCTGGGGTTCCAGGTCCTACAACGCATGTGCAAATTGCACAGTATATATACGTATATGCATTTTGTGATTTGCTGATGGCTGTCAGATAATACAGGGGAGGGGAAATTGGATTAACATTGAAATTTACTAGAAAATATTGTAGTGTTCTTTTAAAATTCAAAGTGTTTTTATTTGTCAATTATTCAAATCTACTGTATTTAGTGATCCTTTAAATAGACAGTACTCAATTGTTTCTGATTCCCTTCTGGTGCTTCAGTATTACATTGTGCCAAAGTTTGTGTGTCCCTCTTTGGTGATTAACCCTTTCTGTGCCTATTATACTGTATTACTGTACTGCTATCTTATTTTAGATATTTGCCTGCCCATACTATTCAAAATCAATATGGAGCAAAAAAGGTTTAAAAAAAAATATGTGATCCTTTAGAGGGGCGATCTATTGATAATTTAACCTCTTCTTATATGTATTTGCTTAGGAAGTGTTGGGGTGCGCCTCGTACTCTAAAACAGTACATTCACTCTGTAATTTCAAAACTGATGGCTATCATGCCTCCACAAGCTCCTGCCTAACAAGTTAAGTCCAGTCCTGAAACACCAGGCAATCCCTGTCTCAACAAGGAATATGTCAAGCCCAGATAATTGTTTTGGCCTTTTTTGGACCTTGTCAGGAGGTGCAGCCATATTCCTCTAAGCACACTGGGCATGGAGTCCACATCTGGTTTCCCCCATCACCCTTAGGGAGACTTCCCCAGGGTCATATTACAAACAAAGTTTCCCTAAGGGCAGTGGGGGAAACCATATGTGGACTCCTTGCCCAATGTGCCTAGAGGGATATGGCTGCACCTCAATGATGAGTCCCAAATGAGGCCGAAATGACCATCTGGGGTTGCCATTTTCCTTGTTCAGAGGAGAATTGCCTGGTATTTTAGGCTGTACTGACCTTGTTAGGCAGGATCAGACTGATATACTTCAGGAAAGTTCTCATCTGTGAAAAGCACAATTGGACTAAAATAAGTTACTCCCAGGTGGTAACTGGGCCATAGAAAAAGCCACTGAACTGTTGTTCGTTCCTGGCAGATTGCTTCTTTTTCTGTATGTAGAGGCTATAAGTTGTGTCCAGCTGTTAGTGTAGCTACTGCATCCTCTCTGACCTTATTTCCTAAGAAGTTTCCCTTGATGAATGTCAGGATCACCTGAGGTTGATCAAGACTGTAAACAGTTTCATATGTGATGCAGCTCTTGAAATAGCTTGAATTAATGCAAAAAGTGCTGTTATGGCTCAAGTCATGGCCTGCTGATACAGTATCTACCAGCAGACATCTTTCCCTCTCATTTCAGAGAAATATATTGTTTGGACCTGGACTGGATGCTATCATTGCCACATTTACTGGAGGTAAAGAGCTTTCTTGCTGCAAGACAAAAAAGCTAAGGACATGGTTAAGTCTGCTAGACTATTTTACTCCTTTCATCATTCCAAAACATATCCTCCTTTTCAGTTTCTAAGTCAGGCACCTCCAAGTCCATATGGAAGCCTGATTTCTCTTGGGTTAAGTCTAAACAGACCAAAAAAAGCCAATCCCTCCAAATCAGCTTGAGGTTGCGGTCCTCAATCCAGATTTAATGAGTGGGGGGCAGATTGAACCTTTTTCAGGAGGCATGGGAAAAAAATGTTTAAGTCCCTTGTGTACTGAACATAATTCCCCAGGGTTACCACATAGGTTTTCAGTCTCTCCCTAATTGAAGTAGATTTTTCCTGTCTCATGTTCCAAAAGATCCTTTAGAGGCCAGAGCTTTCATGGCATGTGTAACGGACCTCAAAGCCATGGAAGTGATTACTCTGGTCCCTTTGGAGGAACTGATTCAGAGGTTTTATCCAACATTTTCATTGTTCCAAAGAAAGACGAGAATAAAAGTCTATCTTGAATCTCAAAACTCTAAGCAAATTTCTGAAAGTTCCAACTTTCAAATGGAGACTTTTCATACTATATTACCTTTAGTGCAGGAGGGTCATTTTATTTCTACCATAGATTTGATAGATGTCCATAAGCATATCCCTATTTATAGGGATCATAAAAAAAATTCTCTGATTTGCATTTCTAAACAAGCATTACTAATGTGTGCGTTCCCTTTTGGTCGGGCACAAAGCTCTTCTGTCTCTAGTGAGAATTCAGGACATGGAGGTAACTCCTTACCTAGACAACAATCTGGTACAGGCTGCTTATTTTAGATGACTCAGAAAATACAAACACAGTTCTTCAGTTCCTTTATTCCCATGGTTGGAAAATCAACCTCCCAAAAAGCTCTCTACTACAACAAACCACAGTTCATTTGTAACAATGAGATTCATTCACAGATGCTCACAGACTCAAATTGCAGAAGCCCTGTTTTCTTCTCCATCAAACTCTTCTTGCTACACTGCTTCAATGCATGGGAATAGTTGGTCTCACAATAGACGTTTCAGATGCCGTACCTTTTGCCAGATTACACTTAAAGTTCCTTGCAGCTTCACATTTTGCAACAGTGGAATGAAAATTACAACAATCTGTCTCAAGATCCCTTTAGACTTCAAGACAAGACATTATCTAACTTAGTGGCAGACTCATCAATTATTAATTCAGGGAGCCTAATTTTTCCGTCCGAATTGGGTAATAATTTCCACAGACGCCAACCTGCTGGTTTGTGGCGCAGTCTGTGGTTCCCAGAAAGCTTTCCTTAAGGAGGGTAGGTTACTGATCAACCTCTTGGAATGCAATCTTCAGGGCCCTCCAGAGTTGACCCTTGTTAAGGCATGAATCATTTCTGAAGTTTCAGTCAGACTATGTCATAACAGTGACTTACATCAATCACCATGGTGGTACGCAAATAGCCATAGCAATAGAAGAGGTAGCCTGCAATCGGACATGGGCAGAATGCCATCATTGCATGATTTTAGCAATTGACATTCCGGGTTTGGACAGTAGGGAAGCGGATTTCCTCAGAGATATTTGACCAGATTGGGAATCATCAGGAAAAGTCAGACATGGGGCTCTATTTAATTTATTAAAACCCAGGTGGACAAGGTTCACTCCCGGGAACCTGTCCACCTGGCCTCTTGGCATCTTGGCAGTATATGCTACCTTCATTTAACACTGCACAAGCCGCTCCTTATGCAATATCTCCCCCTGCTTGTGCAGGGTCGTCAATCACCTCAATTGGATCAGGTTGAATTGGAACAGAGAAGCTAAGTAGCTTAAAGGGACACTGAACCCAATTTTTTTCTTTTGTGATTCAGATAGAGCATGCAATTTTAAGCAACTTTTTTACTCCTATTATCAATTTTTCTTCGTTCTCTTGCTATATTTATTGAAAAAACAGGAATCTAAAGCTTAGGAGCTTTGCCGTTTTAGGTTCAGCACCCTGGATAACACTTGCTTATTGGTGACTACATTAAGCTAACCAATTAGCAAGCGTAACCCAGGTACTGAACCAAAAATGGGACGGCTACTAAACTTTACATTCCTGTTTTTTAAATAAAGATAGCAAGAGAAAGAATAAAATTTGATAATAGTAGTAAATTAGAAAGTTGCTTAACATTGTATGCTGTATCTGAATCATGAAATAATTTTTTGGGGGGTTTAGTGTCCACATAGAAAGAGGAGTCTCTGATATGAATCCCACCAGGCATGTCAAGAGATTTATCTCTGCTCCTTCACAAAGCTAAATTATATCAAAACTTTTCTATTGCAATTTCAGATCTTTAAAGGGACATTCCGGTCAAAATTTAAATGCATGTAGATGAATTACATCTTTAATTAGAAACATATTTACAATATACATGTATTGGCAAAAATTCTTCTAGTAAAGGTTATCACTGTTTTAGTGTTAACATTTTTCACCGCACGTGCATGTGAAGCATAGCTAGATATTCTCTGTGCACCAGCATTTTAAATACTGCAGTTGCTCAGAGAGCCAGTGGGGATTGTATCATGTCAGCAATTAACAAATTGAGTCATTACCAGATGGTACAAGCACCTTAGGCTCTCTGAGCAAGTGTTATGTTTAAAATGCTGGTGCACGTTGCATACTTAAATACACTTTTGAAACGGTTATAGCTTTTATTAGAAGCATTTTTGCTAATGCATGAATATTACAAAAATGCTTCTATACAAAACTGATTTTGGTTGCAATGTCCCTTAAATATTGATATATTATATGAGATTAATATTCCTTTAAATTATCCTTTTTCTTATATTCTAAATGTGTCATTATTAGTGATCCACAAAAAGCCTAGATAAAGCTTATAGAATGGATTTGTGTTTCTCAGCTGTCTCTCAAGTTCGCTATGTCCAATGAGGCAGTTATTGCTTGTGTTAGATCATTTTTTACCATTTAAATTATTATTCACTCAACAAATCTATCATCTATTCACCTTTTAAATGTTCTATAAAAAAATAGATGTATGTTATATGCCACAGTACATTGTTGTATCCCTTATGCTTCTCTTTTCAGCTCCTATGTAAAGATCCAGCACAGCGGCTTGGTGCCAATGGGCAAATTCGCCAGCACCCATTCTTCGAGAGTCTCAACTGGGTGCTGATGGAGCAATGTAAACTGGAGCCCCCCTTTGTCATTGGGGTGGTAGGTATTATATCATAAGCTAGGGCGTGATCTAAAGACCCAGTAGTTTCTCTGTCTTTTCTGTGTGACAGTACAGTTGGTTAATAGACGTCTTCATGGATGATCAAGTTAACAGTAAATCTGGTAATACGTGTTAGAGAGGAGCTAACACTTTATATTTTGCAATTATAAACTTCATGATCTATTTCATGTTTGCTTAAAAGTGACTTGATATTAGAATACTAATTTTGTAGCAACCTTTGAAAGAGGATCAGCAACAAGTTGATTCCAGATCCTGGAATGTGTCCATAGCACCTGAGGACCTTTTCTTACGTTAGCTCAAATTTTTTTGCCATCAAGTAACATCCATTGATTTTGTCCATCACCTAGCAATTCCATCCATTCTCTCCGTGCCTGAGAACATCTGGAGAAAAAGCTGATGCCGCAACAAAAGGGAGGAACTCAACATCACCTCTCAACATCTACTTTTTTATTTTTATACTTGGCCTTGTGCCATGAGACTTGGTAGGGATTCCTAAGCTGGATAAACTAGTTTGTTAATTTTCTAATACTTTATGATCTGAAATAAAAAGTTAAAACAACTCTTATATTTTGTGTTCTAATTAATATTTTGAGATAATGAATTAAGATATGCTGTTGTGATGGAATCCATCTTTTTCTGGTACTGTACCACCATATATATCATAGCTTGGTATAATATTATTATTATTATTATTATTATAATTATTACTATTATTATTTTAAGTGCATACAACTAATGTGTATTCTGTGCATTTATACCTCACTACTTGCATATCATTACTAAAGGTAAAATTTAGTAGACCAGTTTGAAAGGTATTGCAAAGGATGCCTTGGAGGAGGCAAGGATTCCAAAAACTCCAAGAGCCCTTTAAAAAAACCTCCCACCTTATTGCAAACTAGTCTTATCTTTGCAGGAGGAAGGAGAAATATGGAGGTGCTCCAGATATTCTTCTGTCTGTAAAAAGCCTGTTTTACCACACATAGCTACTGATTGGACAGAGGGAAGTTTATGGAGTATTGGGTAGTGGCACAATTACATACAGTGAGATTTAGTCAAAGGCCTGTTAAAGGTGTTGCAGGGACAGGTCCCTAGCCTCCTCCTGTTGGATCATTGTTATACTCAACATACAAAGATCCTCTGCTGTCACACAAACATCACTGGACTGACTGTCTACTGGAAGCAGTATTTTTCTGCAAATGGTAAGTCCAGTTGTGTGGGTGCCTATTAGGTAAGTATGGGGTTTATTAATGTTGGCACTCATTTAGCATATAGGTACACTTGGAGTTGTACATCATAGCCTAATAGCATAGCATAATATTTATTATATGATGTATTTAGATTCAGGAACCCTATGTTCTATTAGAGTGCATTGGTTATATCAGGTGCATTAAGGTTAGATTAGTGATTGTTGGTTCTTTCTTTATTTTATGTTTAGTGATCTGTATAGGGGTCTTCGCACTTGTTTTCATAGCTCATTTGTATAGCATGCATCGGCTTGTTTTTGTGCTCTATTTGTTTAGCGCTTGTCAGCTTGTTTTGTCTAGCACGCATCAGGTTAGTTTATATGTTTATATGTCTATGAGTAAGCGCCTGTAGGGGGCGCGAAACGTGTCAGACACACGCCTTTGTCCACACCTCTGCCTGTCTGTGAGTTCTCTTTTTGAATTTTTCCACTATCCGTTGTATTGGTATTTACCGTGTTTTCTACAATAAACTTGTGGATTTTATTTGCAAACAAAGTAATTGACTGTAGTGCCTGCATCCTTCTACTTTGGTTAGTTTATATGTAGCTTTCTGTACTGCTCAGACTTACTTGTGTCGGCCTTTTTTAGCGCACTTCGTTTTTTCCGCACTAAGATTATTTAATTAGCGTGCCTAGTTTGTTTGCATGCCTGTCAGTGTTTTTATCTAGTTCTTGTTACTTTTCTTTTCCCTGCGCTATTGTGCTGTGTTGGGTTAGCGATCATCGCTTTTCCTCCACTTCTGGATGGATAGTTAGCACTCCTTCATTTGCCTCAGCCTTATCTGATGGAGTGGGTAAGATTTTCAAGACTGCCAAGAGATGCCTATTTGAGTGTAAGGTTCTATGCTTATCCTGATTATATTCCTTATTTTAGATTGCTATGCTTAAATCATTGACTGATATTTGGTTACCACATTAATTGTATTTTTCTGGGGGGGTTTCATACTTAAGCCCTGTTTTTTTCCAACATCATGGAGCATACTGAATATGTCCTCACTACTGTGAATGTTAGTTCCTCAGAAGCTAGATCCACTAAACACTTTCCTACTAATTTTAAGTGTGTTTTTAGCAAGCTTGTTGAGATAAACCCACCTGCTCAGCTTTGCAAATCTTGTATGGATCATCTAATGCATTCTAATCAGACCAATACTGATCTTGCTTCTAAGTGTATCTGCCCTCCCTCTGTTTGTTCCATACAAGGGAGTTCTTCAGATTTTGCTCCAAGATGTAAAGATTTGCCCTCACCAAGAAAGTGTAGAATTTCGGTTGCTGATAATCCCTCCTCTAGCTTATCTGATTTAAATAGGTCTAAAGCTGTTAAGTGCCATGTCTCAGAACTTGTCTCAATCAATTTATTCTCTGAAGGTGAGGTGTTTTTAGATGATCAAGAGTCGGTCTCCGATCAAGAAACTGAATTATCCTATTTTTTGTTTAAACTTGAACATCTTAGAAGTTTTATGTCACTTAGGGCTTCAGGATATTAAGGTTTCTACGAATAAGTCTGTAAAGCAATTGGAATTTATTTCTAGACCATTCTGCTAAGTCACCAGAGGTTTTTCCAGTTCCTGATCTATCTATGAAATAATTTCAAAAGAGTGGTCTTAGCCTGGTATCCCCTTTAATCCTTCTCTAAAATTTAAGAAGATGTTTCCTTTACCTGCCTCTAACATAGAGCTTTGGGGCTATTTCTACTTTGTATAAACGTACTACTATTCCTCTTGTGGAGAGAACCTCTTCTAAAGACCCTATGGATAATAAATTAGAGTCTTTTCATAGAAAGGCTTCTAAGCAGGCAGATTTCCGTTTTAGGGCAGGAATTAGTATTGCTTGTGTTGCTACAGACTCTACCCTTTGGTGTGAAGGCTTATTTGAGCAGTTCTCAGAGGTGTCTGCTAGTGAAGAGTTTTTTTAA
>CAJPDP010717993.1:0-14680 GCA_905336975.1 Bombina variegata variegata
GCTGATATCAGTGAAAATTTGAATGTAATGACCTTCAAACGTAATATTTTGATGTTGTCTTGTCGCCTGTAAAATGGCCTCTTTGTCTTTAAAATGTGCGAATTTAATTATTACGTCTCTGGGGGGTTCACCTTTATTATATCTGGGCTTTAAGGCTCTGTGGCACCTTTCTAGAGTCTTATCTGAATAGTTTTCAATCCCTGTTAGGGTAGTGAAGAATTTTAGCAGAAATTTTTCAAGGTTTACTGGGGGTATGTCTTCTGATATTCCCCTAATCCTTAGGTTAGACCTCCTCTGCCTATTCTCCATGTCCTCTAGCTGATTTTGTAGGGACGTTATGACTTCACCTTGCTGATGAATCTGAAGAGACATGGTATCTATATGGTTAATCCATACTTCTTTGTCTTCCTCCAATTGGGCTACTCTGCTCCCTATCTCCCCTATGTCTTTTTTGATTGCACTGAATTCATTTTTAATGCATAATTTCACTTGATTGATTTCCTCCAGCAGAGTTTGAATATCTGCTTTTGTAGGTAAACTTTGCAGGTCAACTTTCGTTAGAGGGGGTATAATTGGTTCAGGAGACCTTATAGAAGTATTAGGTGAGACCCGTTCTACTGATTGATTCAGTGAGGAAGGTTCGGTGGCTTTAAAAAAGGAATCTACCTTTGAAACATGAGCTGAATTAGATTTCCCATTTTTGTCCTGTTTGGCTGCTCTCTTTGAGGCCATTCTGGGCCCCAATTATTGTCTGTCTCCTGGGAATCTAAGGATGTATGGGACACTTTTACCTAAGGCTTAAGATGCTATAAGCAGTTTAGGTTATATCCCTCTGTGCTGGAATTTGACAAACTGGAGGGGTGCTAACTCTAATGTGTTAGCACATATATAAGTTCTGCTGAATTTAATAGAAGGGCTTTTTAAACGATCTTATATGTTCCCTTCTATAGACCCATCTGCTGCCTGTAATATCTCAGATTTACAATGATTGAGGCAGTCAAGTTTTTAAATTATCCCAGGAGGAGGGGGAACAGGGAAGAAAGGGGAAAAACAAAAACTTTACCTTTCTTCTCTTTACTTCCTTACCCTCTTCCTTTTCTCCCTTTCTCCCTTTCTCCCTGCCCTCTCTCCTTCGGAGCTGGATAGATGGGGGCTGTACCTCCTCTGCGGCTTTGGTAGCCCCCTTAGGCTTTTATCTGCCTTAATGCCGCTCCGCTTATTTGTAATCCAAAAGGGTACAGTGAAAGGGCCCCTCGCTGGTCCTGGGTCCTATGAGCCTGTAAAGATGTAACGGGATTTTCCCCTGCAGGTTGTCCTCTAGGCTGGGATGTCACTGTCTATGCTGAGGGTCTCAGTATCCGCTTCTCCTCTTTATATAGAACCCGTATTCCTCCTGCTACCTACTCTCCTTCATAAGTAGCACGGAGCAAAGGCTTACTTGAGGGGCTATATGCTATTTTATCCCCGTGCCGCTATATATGCAGTGTGACTCCGGGTCTAGCTTTACCTGGCTCCTCAGGTGCTAGGGCAAAAACTGTGTAATAGGCGATGGTAAAGTCTCTATTCTTCCGCCTACTCCCTTGTACTACCCGGCAGCTTCAGGCAACATGGACTATGCCTCTCTCTCCTTCCTCTGAGCGAGGCGCTCTCTACTCCCCTCCTTCTCCTGCAGCGTTAATTCCGTGGAGGAGAGCCGATTACCTTACAGAGGGGGAAATCCTGCCTATCCACAGGTGCAGTTCTTTATATGCAGCTTCTGTCTTAGTGTAGTAGGCAGCATACAGATAGCATAGATTGTGAACGGGAATTCCCCTCCTCCTCCTGTAGCGTACCACCGGACCTGATCCCCTCCTCCTCCTGCGGCGTTTCACCGGACTGCTTCGGGAGCGGTATGCCTTCAGGTCTTGCCTTTCACTGGGGTAAAAGCTGTATCAGATTTGTTAATAAAAGTCTCTGCACACAAAGTTACTCCCGCATACGGCAAAGGACTCTCCCGGCAGCGTAGGCTACACCTCGCTCCTTCCACTGTGCAAGGCACTTTCTGCTACCTTCCTCCTCCTACAGCGTTGGAACCATGGAGGATTGTCGGTTACCTTACGCAGGTGTAAGTCCTGCCTGCCCACAGGTGCGTTTCATTATGAACAGGTTCTATTGTAATCCTTTTTACAGCTTGCGGGTAGCAAAGTTTATAAGCTGGGGTTTAGCTAATTTCACATAGACTGAAAAATCTTAATTTAGGACATAGATAAGCTTTATAAATTGCCAAATAGAGGACGGTTAAGCAGGAGCTCTAAAGGTGTGCGGCCATTCTCAACCTCGGCCGGCTCCTCCCCAAGATGTCAGTGCTTTAGAGTCCAGTTTTATGTTATTTCTGAACTAACACTGCAATTGGAATAATTCCGGTTATCCTAGCAAAGTGAAGGAATAATCTAGATTTTATTAAAGACACAGAGCCGAGTATTTTGCATTACCTTCTTTTTACTACCTATGCAGCTTTTTACAGAATAACATTCAATAAAATATAAACAAGTTGAACATTACAGTGACAACAAAAACAACCAATGAAAAACAAACATTCAAATGAGCTGATGAAACAAGCCAATGAGCATAATCGTAGTGCCCATAAACTGCCTACATTGTCCCAATTCCTCCTCTTTCTTCTTTGATGCGAAGATGTAGAAAGTTCATAAGGAAAGGAAAAAGGAAATTGAGGAATCCACTGAAGAAAAAACAAAAGGAACCCAGTAGGAAAACAGGAACTGGACCGAAACTGAGGAAAGTTGAGGCATCTGAAGATGAACATCAAACTTGATATGAAGAGGTTGCAGAATTTGACAACATCTATCTTGGAAATCTTGAGATTCTTGACGTGTAGAGGATTAGATTGAAGATGCTGGAAGAGAACAACAAGATAATTTAATATTACTAAAATATTTTAATAAAACATTTCACAACCTTGGAAGGGAGGGAGGGAAAATACTCGTCTCTGTGTCTTTAATAAAATCTAGATTATTCCTTCACTTTGCTAGGATAATCTGAATTTTATTACAAGCACAGAGACTCCTATTTTGCTAATTTAAAGCAAAGAGAAATTAGTCAAGAATAGAAGAAACAGCATTAGCAATAGGCTTGAAAGTAGACTCTGAAGACCAATCTGCTGTGCTAAGAATATCTTGAAGAGGAGAAGATTTAAGGAAAGCTTTAGAAGCTGAAACTCCTCTGACAGAGTGAGCTGAAAAAGAGTCTTCTACTCCGGATAACAAAAGAATCAATTTCACCCTTCTAGCGATAGATGTAGAAGTGACAGGCTTATAAGGAAATACAAAAGAAATATGAAGTTGAGGGGAAGAAGAAGACCTAAGGGAAGAAGTTCTGGATTCATACTCTTTTTAAGGCAAGAGGCGACACAAAGATTGGGTTGATCGGGGAAAAACGGATAGAAAATAGACTTAGAGAAAGATTTTGTTCTACGAGAAATAATAAANNGAGAAAACATTTTAGAATTTATATCAGTGGCTCTAACATCTGAAACCCTGCGGAAGGAAAGAAGACATAAGAGTAGCTAACTTAGCAGACAGTTGTTTGAGAGAAAGATCAGAATTAGATGGCCAATTTCAAAGGAAAGAAATGACCAGGTCTATATCCCAGAAAAACAAATATTTTAAAGGGGGATTTTTAATCCTGATGGCTTTAAGTAAACGACAAATTTGAGGATGTTTATCAATCGGAATATAATTTATGAAATCATGGCTAGCAGAGATAGCAGAACGGGCCAGATTAATGGAACGATATGCGAAACCATTATCGAAAAGAGAAGATAAATAATTATTTTGTGAAGAGGGGCAGAAATTGGATCTAACTTCCTTCTTGAACACCAGCTACCACATCTAGACCAGGCTGAAAAATAGGCTTTTTTGGTGCCTGGAGCCCACGATTGAGATCTCTCTGAAAGACCTTCGAGAGTCCAGGGGCCTCTGAAATTCTCCAAGCTACGAGGTTGAGGGATCCATCCTGGATGAGGAGGGGGTGGGGACGATCTAAACGGGTCCAGAAGTAGATTGGGAAGGAGAGGAATAAGAAGAGGGGGAAGAAAGGAGAGTTCCAGAAGAGAGGGGTACCAGGATTTGGTGGGCCAGAGGGGAGTGATCAGGAGAAGTGAGATCTGGGACCTGCGAAGATGAGCAAGGGTTCTCGGAATCATGGAAAAGGGAGGAAAGGCATAAGCTCCCTGACTCAGCCATGTTTGGAGAAAAGCATCTGTTGCTGAGGCCTCTGGATCCTGACAAAGAAGCGTTTCATTTGAAAGTTGGACCTGGAAGCGAAAAGATCTATTACAAAGGGACCCCTCAAGGAATAGAGGACTAGGAACATTTTTGGAAGTAATTTCCAATCACTAAAGTCCTGAAGATGACGAGATCCCCAATCTGCGGCAACATTTTAGAGGCCAGGGATATATTCGGCTTGGATGGAGATTTTGTTCCTCAGACAATGGTGAATAAATTCTTTCGTGATGTCTGAGATTTAGATTTGGTTCCGCCCACGCGATTCAAATATCTCCCAGCGGAAATCTTGTCCATGCGGAGGATAACCGATAAAGCAGAAGAGTTGTGAACAAAACTCCTTATTGCAAAAGAACCTGCCAGAAGCTCTTTGCAATTGATGTGAAGGCTTCTCTCCGCATTTGTCTATTTGCCACCGGTGATAAGAGAACTACAACAGGCGCCCCAACCCGAGTTGCTGGCATCTGCCTCTATGATCAGATCCAGAGAATTTCCAAATATGGCTCTACCGTTCCAGGCATCCATATTGCGAAGCCACCAAAAGAGTTCTTGACAAGCTTCTAAAGAAAGAGAAATTAGATGTGAATAATCATAACCTTTGCGAAGATGTAGGATCTGTAAAAGTTGAAGGGCCCGGTAGTGAAGTGGGGCAGGAAAGATTTCTTGAATGGAGGAAGAAAGGAGTCCGATAATTTGAGCTAAAAGCCTCAGAGGAAAGGAAGGTTTCTTGAGAACAAGGGATATTTCTTTCTTTATGTTGGTAATTCTGTCCCGGGGAAGACAGAGGGGAGAGGAGATGGTGTCTATGAGAAATCCCAGAAACGTGAGATTCTGAGTGGGAGAGAGAACAGATTTTTCTTTGTTTATGAGGAAACCCAAGTTTTCCAATAGAGAGGTGGTAAGTTGGAGATGAGATAAGAGAGTGGAATGATCTTGGTTCATTAAGAGGATATCATTCAGATATATGATTAGACTAACACCCCTGAATCTGAGCCATGCTGTAACAGGTTTCAGAATTTTTGTAAAAATTCAAGGGGCAGAGGAAAGGCCGAATGCAAGGCAAGGGAATTGCCAAAGGATGTTGTTCCAAGAAAAACAAAGGAATCTCCTGAAATCCTGATGAATGGGAACAGTCAAACAAGCATCGGTTAGATCCAAACGAACCAGCCAATCCCGATCCTGAAGACAATCTCAAAGAAGATGAATGCCCTCCATCTTGAAGTGCTGGTAACAGACTGAGGCATTCAAAGTTCTGAGATTTATCACTGGACGTAAAAGGCCATTCTTCTTTTTGACCAGAAACAGATTGCTCACATAACTGTTCTCGTTACTGAGGACCAGTTCTATGGCCTGTTTTGAGGCTAGGGATGACACCTCTGGTCTATAGTAAGTCTGTCTGTCTGTTGAAAATACGATGGGATTTGGAAGGGAAATTTGAGAAGGGCCGTCTACAAAATCTATTTTGGCTCCAGAAATAGTTTGGAGAACCCAGTGATCTAGAGTAATAAAGTCTTCCACCTATTTTGTTGAGGAAAAAAAGGAAGGAAAGTGGGTAGGAGGAGATTTATCTGAGTTAAATCTGGAACGGCCTCTGTGACGGAAGGATCTTGATGGCCAGGATCGACCTCTTGATGGGAAGAAAGCAGGATTCTGTGCCTGGGTGTTTGATTGGTTTGAATAGTAATATTGGGACCTGGAGTTATAAGCGTTATAGCTGGATCGGCCGGGAAAACGGCCCATTCTTTTCCTGGCCCTGACAAAAACACTTGATTGTGTGTATAGGGTCATTTTTTATGGTAAAAAGTATTGAACGTCTTTGCATAATTATTCATTTTAAATAAATATGTTTCCAAATAATAAGCCATTGGAGTCAGTAGAACGTTGTGTGGTAGCAAAATCAGATAATTTGGGATCTAATCTGAGAATAATGCTTCTCCTCCTTTCTGCGACTATGGCCTCATTAGTGTTGCCAAGGAAAGCAACAGATCTTAAAATCCATTCCCTAATGACAAAAGGATCAAGGGAAGAATTGGAAGCAATAGTCTCCTCAGTGAGATCAACTTTTTTTACAATGGGACCAGTGCTATCCAAAAGCTTATCCTGACAAGCCCTAAGTAGGTGGTCAGGACCTTTTTTTAAGGTTGGAACCTTGGGGACCAAGGAATTTTAATATATCGGAGTCAATTTCAGGGGCAATGGTTGAATTTTTGGGCAGGGAGGATCTAGGGCACTCTGCTTTGAGTTTTGACCTAGAGGATTTTTTGAGAAAATTACGCAGGTAATGGTCCATATAATCCGCAATTTCCTTAGAAGGAAACCATTCAGTAGAATGGGGATGTTGGCGTTCATCAGGTTTGGTCAGGGGATTACCCAAAGAATCAAGGAAACTTTTTTTCTTTCTGAGGCAAATTAAGATGGGCTTTTTTGCGTCGCTTATATTTAATAAATTCATCAGAATCAGAGGAGAAAGCATCAGAGGGATTAGAACGATTATCAGAAAAATATTCTTCCTCAGAAGAGGAGATGATATCATAAAGTCTTTTGTCAGCCTTAGGGTCAGAGACTGATCTCTTTAAAAGAGACTGAGTGAGATCAGAATCTGCAAAAATACGCCCTGACATACGCCTCTTATGATCAGGGGTTCTGGTGCCTAGGATAATCTGCCGGCCAGCAGAGGGAATATCTGCGATTTGCAGAGTATGAGTAGAGTCTGGATGAGACAGACTAGACGTTCTTAAGTGCAATTGTTTTGGGGAAGAAGGGGTCAAATGTTTGGTTTTTGATTTGCACTTTTTTGATACAGACGTATTGGGGTTAATAACAGCCATAAGGGAGTTAATTTTATTATCCACTTGTGAAATAAAATTGGACAATTTATCATTCAAAGAATTTACAGAAATCTCCATGTCATCTGGTTGAGACATTAAGTTATAAAATAAAAGATCAACAATACCAGTTAAAAATAAATTGATTGAAATTTGTGGAGTTGAAGAGAAAACAAAGTGTGTATTTTTCAACCTGTAAAATAAAAATAAACATATCAGGACACTTAATGGAGAAGATAAATTCTTGCAGTATGTATAACGAAAAATTGAAACTGTTTTCTTACAATGTATCCGAAATGAACAGGTTATGGAGGAACAGCTTAGGAGGCTGTAAAATGCTGACAGGCTCTGTGTCGGCTATGAGGTATTGAGTGGGAGGGGAAAAAAAGGGGTGGACGGGAAGAAAAAGGGGCGTGTCGAGAGATGTGTAATGGCAGAGGGGAAACGGAGAGGAAATAGAAAAAACGGCTGACGCTAACACATCCCAGGAAACATAGAGACTAAAGGAAAACCTTCCAAAAGAAAGCAAGGACCGCAACCCGATACACAGAAACACAGGTTAGAATGAGTGATAAAAATAAAACATTTTTGTTAATTAAAATGGAAAAACAGCAACGAAATTTAACAGAGGAAGTTAAGCAACAAATATAAAACCGGAAATGGCACTATTGCTATTAAATAAAATATACTGTTAAATAAAATGTACTGAGAAAGGGAGAATGTACTTATCTGCACAGGCAGTAAAAAGAAAGAGGAGGAATTGGGACTATGTGGACAGTTTATGGGCACTAGAATTATGCTCATTGGCTTGTTTCCTCAGCTCATTTGCATGTTTGTTTTTCATTGGTTGTTCTTGTTGTCACTGTAATGTTCAACGTGTTTATGTTTTATTGAATGTTATTCTGTAAAAAGCTGCATAGGTAGTAAAAAGAAGGTAATGCAAAATAGGAGTGTCTGTGCTTGTAATAAAATCAGACACTACATGCTGAAAGTGGTACCTCTGTTTTATGGATCCTGATGTTGCTTTTGTCCATTTCAATTGTAGGTGCATTGTTTCAGGGATATAGTCTGCAGTGAATTCCTGACAGTCTCTCTTAAAGGGACATTTCGGTCAAAACTGAAATGGACATAGATTAGTTATATATTTTGAATAGAAAATCATTTGCAATATTTAAGTATTGGCAAAAATGCTTATAGTAAAAGTTATCACCGTTTTAGTGTTCGCATTTCTCTCTGCACATGCATGTGAAGCATAGCTAGATATTCTCTGTGCACCAGCATTTTAAATACAGCAACTGCTCTCAGCACCAGTGGGGCTTGAATCAGCTCAGCAATTAAAGGAACACTCAAATCAAAATAAACTTTCATGATTCAAATAGAGCAGCAGTTTTAAGACACTTCCCATGTACAGTACTTCCATTATCAAATTTTGCACAGTATTTTTATATTCACACTTTCTGGGGAACAAGATCCTACTAAGCATGTGCACAAGCTCACAGGTTATACGTTACTAGTCTGGCTGATGTCTGTCACATGATACAGGGGGCCGGCAAATGGGAGAAAAAATAAATTTGTCAGAAAAAGACTACTGATTATTTGAAATTCAGAGTAGGTGTTAAACTATTGTCTTTTTATTATGCACTTGTAATTATGCAATTCTACTGCATTGAGTGATCCTTTAACTAACTGTCATTCCCAAATAGTACAAGCACCTTTAGGCTCTCTGAGCAAGTGCTGTGTGTAAAATGCTGGTGCACGGTGCATACTTAAATACACTTTTGAAACCGCTATTGCTTTTATTCAAAGCATTTTTGTTAATACATGTATTTTACAAACATTATTCTAATCAAGAGTTATTACAGTTTGTGCCATGTCTACTATTATATATACCGTGTACAAAACTTCTTGATGAATATTTGTTGGTGGTTTATTGGGGGGAGGGAGTGACTCAAGAGAACACTAAACTAATGCTTTCAATAATTTCCATATGCAGACTTGTGTTCCTAAATAGCACTCACCAAGTTTCCCCCACAGGCACTGGAGTCAAAATATTATGTTGTGGAAATGTATATGGTTTTCCTGCAACTATAAGGTGATGCATTTAATAATTGTCAAAAAATTGTCTAGCATGATTCATAATGCAGTTTGTTTTGATTTCAGGGAATTTAAAAACGAAGATGGGAAAGCTGAGATCCCCTTGGATGTGACAGTACAAGGTGATGTTCTGATTGTAATCTATCATGCACGATCAACACTGGGAGGAAGATTACAAGCAAAGGTACATTAGAATGTGTATTTTTATTTAGATTAAGACACTAATGTTGACCGTGATGTAGATGTTAGGAGTCCTTTATGGTCAAGTAGACACAAAATGAAATCCTTTTATTGCATAACTTGAGTAGCACATTTTTAGGTCCACCTACCTTGTAGCAAGTAGTTTTTTCCTTTTTATATGGTCTGTTGTTGGGCATTGACAGTGACTTGTTGAAAGTTTGTCAAAGGCAGTCAGCCCATTCCAACTTATTGAAAAGAAACCCATAATTTTTCTTTCATGAATTAGCATACAGTTTTAAAAAACTTTATAATTTACTTATTTTAAAATGTTGTTCTGTTGGTATGCTTTGTTGAAAATCAGGGAGGTAAGCTCAGGAGTGTGCATGTGTCTGCAGCACTATGGGCTTGATTTATAAGTCATTTGGGGAATTCTCCTTTCTGTTCTCCTATCCGTTCTCTGCAGCTTTCCTTTGGAGAGGCGCACCTGTGCGCTCGTATTTATGCTAAAAAAGTTGTTTTTTTACGCCATTAGAGAGCTGAGGAGAACTAAATATAAATGTCTCCAGTCGAATTAGTATCTGCGCCTTATTTATCACTGAAAATAAACAACCATTCTCCATGTAAGTCATATATAAGCCAATAGAAATATTTATACAGCCTTCTTAGTAGCTTTAACACCCCTTTTCAACTGTCATATGATTGTGGGTGATAGTGACCACAGATGCCAGCCTTCTGGGTTGGGGAGCAGTCTTGGGTTCGTTGAAGGCTCAAGGCCTATGGTTTTGGGAGGAGTCGGATCTCCCCATAAACATCCTAGAGCTGACAGCGATCTTCAACGCTCTGCTGGTCTGGCCTAAGTTAGCTTTAGCCCAGTTTATCAGGTTTTCAGTCGGACAACATAACCTCGGCGTACATCAACCACCAGGGGGGAACTCGGAGTTACTTGTCCAAGACAGAGGTGGCCCGAATTATTTAGTGGGCAGAGACCCACAGCTGCTGTCTTTCTGCGATCCACATCCCAGGAGTGGACAATTGGGAAGCGGATTTTCTGAGCAGACAGACTTTTCATCTCGGGGAAAGTGGGAGCTCCATCCCGGAGGTGTTTTACAGTTTGACCCTCAAATGGGGGCAGCCAGAGCTGGATCTCATGACTTCTCAGCAGAATGCCAAGCTCCCGAGGTACGGCTCAAGGTCAAGGGATCCACAGGCAGTCCTGATAGATGCTCTAGCGGTTCCTTGGAACTTCAGTCTAGCATACCTGTTTCCGCCGTTCGCTCTCCTTCCAAGGGTCATTGCTCGGATCAAGCAGGAGAGGGCGTCAGTAATTCTCATAGCTCTGGCGTGGCCTCACAGGGTCTGGTACGCAGATCTAGTGGAAATGTCATATCTTCCACCTTGGAGGCTTCTACTTCAGGGTCCCTTCTTTCATCCAAATCTCGTTTCTCTGAAGCTGACTGCTTGGAGATTGAACACTTGAAGTCGTTGAGACATTGATCCAGGCTCGTAAGCCTGTGACTCGTAGGATTTACCAAAAGATTTGGCGTAAATATTTGTATTGGTGTGAATCCAGAGGATACTCTTGGAGTAGAGTCTTTATTCCTCGGATTTTGTCTTTTCTCCAGGACGGTCTGGAGAAGGGTTTGTCAGCTAGTTCTCTGAAGGGTCAGATTTCGGCATAGTCCATTTTGTTACACAAGCGTCTGGCGGATATGCCAGACGTGCAATCGTTTTGTCAGGCCCTGGTCAGTATCCGGCCTGTGTTTAAAATAGTTACTCCTCCCTGGAGTCTTAATCTTGTTCTTAAGGTTTTACAGCAGGCTCAGTTTGAGCCTATGCATTCCTTAGATATTAAGTTATTATCTTGGAAAGTTTTGTTTCTTGTTGCTATTTCTTCTCCTAGGAGAGTTTCAGAACTCTCGGCTCTACAGTGTGATTCTCCTTATCTTATCTTTCATTCTGATAAGGTGGTTTTACGTACTAAGTTGGGCTTCCTGCCTAAAGTTGTTTCGTGCAGGAATATTAATCAGTAAATTGTTGTTCCTCCTTTGTGTCCTAACCCTTCTTCTAATAAGGAGCGTTTATTGCATAACTTAGATGTTGTACATGCGCTAAAATTCTATCTTCAGGCGACTAAGACTTTCGTCAGTCTTCTGCCTTGTTTGTTTGTTTGTTTTTCTGGGAAATGCAAGGGTCAAAAAGCTACGGCTACTTCGCTTTCTTTTTTTACTAAAGAGTGTTATTTGTTTGGCCTATGAGACTGCTGGACACCAACCTCCACGAGGGCTGTTTCTTCTTCTTGGGCTTTCAAAAATGAAACTTCTTTGGAACAGATTTGCAAGGCTGCAACCTGGCCATCTTTGCATACTTTTTCCAATTTCTATAAATTCGATACTTTTGCCTCGGCTGAGGCTTCCTTTGGGAGAAAGTTTCTTCAAGCAGTGGTGCCTTCTGTTTAGGTTACCTGTCTTGTCCCTTCCTTATCATCTGTGTCCTCTAGCTTGGGTTTTGATTCCCAACAGTAATTATTGATGATCCGTGGACTCACCGTGTCATTAGAAAGAAAATTAAATATATGCTTACCTGATAAATTTATTTATTTCTTGACACGGTGAGTCCATGGCCCACCCTGATTTGTTTCAGACATTTTTTTTCTATATACACCTCAGGCACCTCTGCACCTTGTTACTTCCTTTCTCTGCTTTCCTTTGGTCTAATGACTGGGGATTGTGGGTAGGGAAGTGATACTTATGCTGTGGTGCTTTTTGTCTCCTCCTGCTGGCCAAGAGTGATATTCCCAACAGTAATCATTGATGATCTGTGGACTCACCGTGTCAAGAAAGAAATTTATCAGGTAAGCATAAATTTCATTTTTCAGCAAAGGATAACAAGAGAAGGATGCAAATTTAATAATAGAAGTAAACTGGAAAGTTGTATTCTCTATCTGAATCATGAAAGAAAATTTTTGGGTTTCATGTCCCTTTAATGTCAGTGATTTTTGAATGGCATGTCCAACAAGCCTATATAGGTGTGAAGGACAGGTGGCCATATAGTTTGTATTCTAATTCCCCTAAAGCTATGAAGAAGTTTACAGTTTCCAAAATATTAGTTTATATCGATTATAATATATATTATAGATTATAAGAGAATGTTCTGACTGTCTTACTAAAGAATAGTGAAATAAGTTCACTATCAAGATAAAAAAAGGAAGTGGTATTTACCTTCTGATCAGTTCTATTGTAGTCTTACCTTGATTACGTGATGATGTATATAATCATGGCAATGAAGAGTTTAAAGCACTTGAGACACTGAAAGAGGGGGATGGTTTAACTGTGACAAACGCGTAGGTTCCAGGCTTCTGGTGAACCAGCTGGCTCATTATACATTTAAAAACATTCGTAGTATGTGTTAAATATATGTTAAAGGGACAGTATACACCAATCTTCATATAACTGCATGTAATAGACACTACTATAAAGAAGAATATGTACAGATACTGATATAAAAATCCAGTATAAAACCATTTAAAAACTTAATTAGGAGTTCCCAGTTTAGCATTGTTGATGCGGTAATCTGGGACACCTACTGAAAGGAGTTAGGTAAACAAAAAGAGCAGACACTCCCGCCCTTCCCTGCATATGAAAAGACAGATAACATAAACAGGAGCCTGCAGGAGTCTGTAAAATCATTTATACATCTGGCACTTTGGGGCTTGGTTAGGAGTCTAAAAATCAACACAATGCTCTTAAAAAAAAAATAAGCAAAACATTTTAAGCATACATTTTTAGAAAAACACCACAAAACATTTATGCAAAGAAAAACACTACAAAACATTTATGCAAAGAAAAATCTAGTGTACAATGTCCCTTTAAGTCTTAAATATCTGAAGAAGAAAAAAAAAAAGGCACCGCAATGGTGCAAGATCAATGACACCTCACTAAGGATAGAAAACACATTTGTGTACTTAGAAATTGTGAAGCACTCAGATAGTGCTATTGAAGCCTGTTGAACCTTTAGAAGCTGTTCAGAAAGCTCAGCCACCGGTAACCACGACCCACTCTTGTACGATCAAACTGGTGAGCTGATATGTCAGTGATGTAACTCGATCTCCTCTGTCGAGCCGGTTCTCAGGTGGGATATACCTCCTGAATGCACCAGACGCTAGGAAACATCCTAGCCAATTATCTGTAGCAAAGAACTGTAAGTGCAGCAGGTGAACTGCCGGGGGGGGGGGAGATATCCAGAAACGCTGTATTTTTCAGGGCTTTAATAATAACTTATGATCACTTTATGAATTGTGTTGTTTATTATCACTGCAACTGAATAATATTTGAAATGGTAGCACTTTAATTAGAGCTATATGTGCATAGTTTCCTTATTTTTTATTTTTATCTTTTGTTGCATTAGGGGGTCTCATCCAGTAAATAGTATATAATAGTCTTAAATATACCCGGTTGCCTTACGCATAGGTTTTCTCTGTAGAATTTAAGAGTGTTGAAAATCAACAATTGAAAATGACAGGGGCACATGGCTCTTAATACATTACAAACACAAGCATATGCTTTTAAATTGGCCTTTCTATTTGACCAGATACATACAGAAATCTTGAATACAACAAAGTATGCTTACCATTACAATTCAAACTTTTCATTAAAGGAACAGGAAACACAGTTTTTTTTCTTTCACGACTCGGGTAGAGTGTACATTTTTAAGATTTTTTTTTTAATTGACTAATTTTATCAAATTTTCGTGGTTCTTTTGATAATCCTTTGTTAAAAGCAGGTAGATATGTACGTGTTTGTAGCACAAGATAAGCAATAGGTTTGCTAGGATTCTTTTAACATTGATATGTGTGCAAACTCTGCTGCTGTGTACTGCTAAAAAGCATTATAGGTGTTCTCTTTACCAAAAATTACCCCAAAAAATGGGACTCGAAAGCTTACATGCCTGCGTTTTCAAATAAAGATACCAAGAGAACAAAGAAAAAATGATAAGAGTAAATTAGAAAATTGCATGCTCTATCTGAATCGTGAAATAACAAATTTAGGTTCAGTGTCCCTTTAAAATGGAATGCTCTATCCGAATCGTGAAAGAAAGAAAATTGGGTTTTGTGTCCCTTTAAAGGGACATGAAACCCAAATTTTACAAAGTAGTCTAGCTGCAGACTGGAGCTCCACTCTAGACAGGAAACATGTGACCTCCACTGACTCTAGACAGGAAACATGTGACCTACACTGAAAGCTTTTTTTTTTTAATCAACTTTAATGTAACAAACAAACTATAGACAATCATTCTGAAAACGAA
>CAJPDP010718329.1:1917-13285 GCA_905336975.1 Bombina variegata variegata
CAGTAGAAATTCCATAGTTTCTTATAGATACTAACCATGCAGGAGAACATTTAGTGAAATCATAAGATATAATGTTATAAAAGTTATAACGAGTGACATGCAATCCTTATATTTGTATATAATTACCCTAGTCACTATCTGACTATTATTAAATTTACTAGAATGCAAAGCTAGATTGATATAGAAATAACCGGGCTATTATAACAGTAGAGATACCAGAGTTTCTTATACATATTAACAATTCTGGATAATATTTGGTGAAGTCATATGTTATACAACAGTATACCCTTTATGGTCTAAATGTAGACTTGACTAAATTACACACATATGCTATTTGATTGCCTTATTGTTATCTTAAAACCAGAACTACATGTTTTATCGCTGTGCATCTAGAATAACTAGAATTGCAGGAGAAAAAATGAGGTCAAAACTTGTAGTTTGTTTATGAAGAATTCCAGAATTACAGGTAACAGGAACAGTTTGAAAATCAATAATTCCAGAAGCCAGAGATTTCCCCACTGATAGTGGTAACCCTTAAGAAATGATCCTTCTTAATTTTCTTTGGCTCGATCCTTATCTATGAAAATTCAAGCACCTCTGGAATTAATCAAGGATTTTGTGTGTCATAGTTCAGAAGACCATGAATTAATCTGATTGTTAGAAGTAACGTATTTCTTTGGGAGCTATGGATATAATTAGGGCTTAACTCTGTCTGCACCTCCCAACAGAGTTAAGGCTTGCTGGGAAAATCTCTCAATAAATTACCTTTCAATCCACAAGTCCCAAGTTTCTTTACCTCAGTCTTTAGCATCAAAAAGTTGTATTCAACTAACTTCAAAAGGTACTTCAGGAGGACAAGGAGATTCCGATAAAGGGGAAAGAGAAAGATATCATGGGGCTAGATGTATTGGATTGGTTTTAATTTCTTTCTTGCTCTATCCTTTTCATGTTGCCTTTCTAAATTACTAGTGCCAAGCTTAATACACATTATAACCAGTTTACCACACCTTTGCAAAAGGCAAAAGGCAGCCTTCAGAGCCCCAGGGTTCCAGCCAGTCTCTGTAGCTAAATCTCTGAATTCAATTGCATTAATTAACTTTTCCATATAAATTAAGATCAATTATAAAATATTTCTGCTGCTGTAGCTCTTCCAGGTTTGATAAAGACTGCTGTCATAGAAGACATGAACAACTGAGGATCTTGTTTTTCCAAAGAAGGAGAAACTTGGGAAAGCTTCTTAGTGCAATCTCACCTGTAATTTGGCAAGCATATTCTTGATGCGCATGTAGCGCTATTTTCACTGAGACCCTACACTATGTGTTTCTTTTTATTTTTCACAGATATTATCTCTACTGATGAAGTACAAAGATTCTAGTTGGATCTATTTCAAAATATTTTTGGGAAACATTATATTAAACTTTTTGTTTTTGTTTTGTTTATCTATTTATTTTTTCCATGAGATATTTTGATTTTTTTCTTGAGACTTATTTGGACACTTCATATTTGTTTCACTTTTTAAATAATATAACCATTCACATTTTCAAAATTGGGAGAGTGCTTTCTTTTTCAATTATGGTATTATGAATGTTACTTTTGCTGATTTTGTAGAAAGTTACTGGGTCATTTCCGAATTGTAAATGGCACTGATTCAGGAAGCCCATACAGTCCTCGGATTCTTTATCAAACATATCTTGTATTGGCAGTTTTGTATCAGGAGCAAAACTGGGAGCAGTAGTATAAGTTATTACACGAGTAGCAGTAGCAGATGACTGAGTGACTTGCAAAAAAGTGTTCAACATCCCTGTTAGATGGTCTATCTTTGTATCCAAGTTCTGTAGGTGATCAACATGAGATCCTAAGAGCTGGCATTGATGAGTTATGGCCTTTGCCACTTCTGCTGGGTTTATAATGGTTTGTTGATTCTTCTGATAATATTAAATATTAAAAAAATATTAATACAAATTATTAAATATTATTATACATACTGTAAAAAATTCTAAATATTCCATATAATATATATATTATATTATTTTTTACAGTATGTGTAATAATGTTTAATAATTATGATTAATATTTTAAAAATGTAATATTTAATATTTCAATAACGCAAACTGAAGTTATCTTACAAGATAAATATATATTCTATGGATTATTTAGAATATTTTACAGTATGTATAATAATGTTTAATAATTATTATTCATATTTTTAAAATTGAATATTTAATATTTCAATAACGCAAACTGAGGTTATCTTACAGGATATATATATTATATGGATTATTTAGAATATTTTACAGTATGTATAATAGTGTTTAATAATTATTATTAATATTTTTTAAATGTAATATTTAATATTTCAATAACGTGAACTGAGTTTATCAATTCTTCATGTGCACTAACCCGACACCACGTTAGACCTTAAGCACACAATGCTAAGGAAGAGACCCATATTTTACATTCCTATGTTCTTCACATAGATCTTTTTATTAATAAATATATATTTCTATATATATATATGATAATTTTAATGTAAAATAAATATCTATATATCTATAAGAATGGATATACAGGTATAGGTATATACAGATATATATAGAAATATGTATTTACCATTAAATTTACATTACCCTATATGTGAAGAACATTGGAATGTAAAATATGTACAGTAAATATACAGTAAAACACATAAATACATATGTACACACATATATTTATGCATACATATTAAGACATGGAGCCCTTTGCCGTCAAGCACTTCATCATACCTTTTAACCCTTATAACTTTTTTTAATATGGGTATGAATCATTTTGATCAGATAGTGTTTATATGAGTGTAAATGTAATTTTAAATGTATTTATGTTGTGTTTAGTGCAACATTTTTTTAACGCACTACCCATTACGTGAGAGTTACAATTGCACTAACCTGACGAGCATAAAATGTGATTGCGCACTTGCAATCGTATTTACTTTCAACTTGTAATAAGCACACTATTTCCGACGTACACAAAAATCAGATATGGCTTGCATGCAGCATTTAGTGTGCTTCTTGTAATCTAGCCCTTTATTTTTAAGGGAACATTATGACTAGTTCCACTTTGCAACACACATTTTTCAGAATGGTCCAGTATTACAGTTGAATGTCCAGTCAGAGAAAGACTGAACTACCCTGGGTAATCATGTGTATCTGGCAAATAGATGTTCTCACAATGTCTCTAATTAAGTTGCAAAGAAAATCTTCTTTGGTGGTCTCTGAAGCGTGTAGGAGAATCCACTCATCGAATGCTGTGTCTATTCAGTATTTACTTGTGGCAATTAATAAACATGATGCTTGTTCACTGGGAATCAATAGAAAGCAGATGTTGTGGCAGGTCTAGCAGCTTTGTACTTCAGCTAAAAGTAGACTTTCAATTGTTGGTTGTCATGTAGCCAAATGCTTTTATGGCATTATGCTTTGCAAAGATTTGAATATATAGACAGCAGTCACAAAAACCTATGAAAGACTCAGATCATTTGGTTTCAGAAACACATACTAGGACATGCACATGAATTTACTCTTGTGTTCATTTTTTCTTTGCTACTAATCACACAAGCATGATGTGCTGTATGAATTGCTTTTTATTTAATTGGGTTGATGATGACAAATTGTAAGTATATTGTACATAACTATATATTTTGTTTTGACTGTAAAATATTTATTTTTTATGTCATATTTTTATTTCATGCAACATACATTTACATAAGTAAGGCCACACAAATACAGAATGAGACGTGCATTGTTACTCCATTCATTTTAATTAGAACATTTTGTACTCCCGCCTTGCAGAAGTCCCTTTTTATGCAAATACTTATGAAGGTTTGTAAAGGTTAATTTTGACTAGTTTTCAACAAGCAGAGAGAAATAGTTAATAGATAACAATATTCTTATTGCGATGAATTGCTGAATTTATCATTAAAGGGACATAGAATTCCAAATTAATTTTCATGACTCCAAATTAAACATAAAAACTTTCCAATTTAATTCTGTTTTCAAGTTTACTTCTTTAACTTGGTATTATTTAAATTAGCTCCTTTCAATAGAAGAAATTACATTTAAAAGTTTTAAAAGTGCATGTTAAATCTGACTCATATCAGGACCATTAAATACAGTAGACATGCTTAATTAATAATTGCATAGTAAAAAAAAAATACAATAACACTTACTCTGAACTTCAAATATACAGTATATTTTTTGACAAATGTATTTTTACCCATTTGCCTGCCCCCTGTGTCATGTGACAGCCATCAGCCAATCACAAATTAGTATAGGTATACACTGTAAGCTTGTGCACATGCTCAGTATTAGCTGGTGCCTCAGAAAGTTTGCATAGAAAAAGAATGAGCTATATTTGATAATAGAAGTAATTTGGAAAAAAAAAATTGCATGTTCTATCTGAATCTTGAAAGTTTTGATTCTAGTGTCCCTTTAAGCGGAAAAAAGAGCTACCTGCCTGTCTAATCAAGGGATGCAAATCCTGTTCTACATTGTATTATGTTCTCTTTGCTGCAGTTCAGGTTTACAGTACAGCTTATACACAATTGCTTTTATTTTTTGTGCAGTTGTGGGTACATAGGGCAAATGTATGCCTGTAGGGGGGTACTTGCTACACTGGATTAGAAGATGAATTGTACTATGACATTATAAGTCACATGTTGTATAAAACAAGACATAGAAGATTTGTGATGCTAGTTCCCCTGAGGGATTCTACAGTGTAAGTCTGTCTGTAAATGTGCTGGTGCCACCATATTTATTAGGCTAATACACTATTCCACAAGGGAGCAGCCACAGAGCACAACACATGCCGATCCTGACACTGAAAGCCTTAAAGGGACATGAAAATTAACATTATACTTCATGATTCAGACACAGCATGCAATTTAAATAATTATTGTCACATTTGTGTTGGTTTATTTTTTGCACACACACACACATACAATATAATCATAACACTGAAACATTTCTGAACTAATTTCTGTTTTAGGAATTTAGATTTTTAGCTTTTGTTTTTACCATTATTTTTTTAGCTGATGTATTGGATCCTATATTTTTATTTAGCACGTTTCTTTTAGGTTATTCCATGTATTTAAATGGATATTTTTTATATAAAATATTTATTTATGTATAATAAAACAACTATGCTATATACTTTTGTTATCTATTTTGCCCACCTTTAAGTAATTTAGCTCTGAAAATATAAGATTTTCTGATTCTCAGAACTTGAAATGCACTCAACAACTGCAAAACTTAATACTAACTGTGTGACAGTGGCTAGCCTTGTTGTCTGCAAACTAAAGCCCAGATTGGCTCCTCCAAATCAGGCAAATGGTGGGTGGAGTTTGGATTTTGAAAAACAACTGCACTAAATAGGATGTTAATTTGTTTTAAAAACATTTAGACTTAGCTGATGTTATTCTATAACAACACAACAGACATGTTTTATAATTACAAGGTTTAGCCTTTAAAGGTTCTCATGTTTTCATATTTCTATTCTATGGTCCAGATTTATCAAAGTCCGGTGGACAGGGGTGTACATCTTCTACAGAAAGAGTGGTGGATTCATAGAATAATCTTCCAATTGAGGTGGTAAACACAGAGGGCTCCATTTATTAAGCAGCGGATGTTGCTTCGGAGGTCCATCATTTCAAGCTTGCTTGAAATGGAAGTTAAGAAGCAGCAGTCATAAGACCGCTGCACCTTAACTTGTAAGCGACTTTTTAGGTGGCGGATTGAAATGATCCCGATACGATCAGGATGATTGACAACCCCTGCTAGCAGTTGATTGTCCGCTAGTGAACATATCCCCTCGACTGTCTGCATTTAGCGATGTCGAGGGGATATGATTTGCTATAGAGAATCATGTCCGCTCAACATATGGTAAATCTACCCGAATACTGTAAAGGAATTTAAAAAATGTCTGGGACATGCATAAGGCTATCCTAAGAAAAAAGTAATGTAATATGGGTAGACTTGATGGACCTTTTTGGTTCTTATCTATTGTCAAATTCTATGTTTCTATCTTTTGCCCCTGTCGGCTGGCATCGCCTCCCCGCATTTATCATTGCACCGCCCCCGTGCGAGCAGAGGCTGTCAATCTCCCTGTTGGAAAAGTCTGGAGGAATTGAAATAAGCCACATAACTGGTGGCAAAGTGGGTTAATAAACAACGGTCTCATATGACCAGTGCTTCTTAACTCTCGGCTGCAAGTTCACTCATGCAATCCTGCAGCCGGATTCAATGATAAATCTGGCCATATATATGAATTTTAACTTAAACACTATTTTGTATGAATCCCCTCTAGACATATCTAATGATCCATAGTTTGATAGCAAAGATGGAGCAATTCACTAGTCTATAATATGTGTTACAACTGTGTTAGAGACATAATTGTTATTAAAAAATAGATTTATTATGTATCTCTGTGTGTAAAATGATCACACTGTGTCTGTTGGCGCCTATGTGGAAACATTTTGAAGTGTTGTATTGTTATCTGCCTGAAACAAATACAGATTGTAGGGTTTTTATCTTCAGTTCAATTTATTCCAACATTGTAACATTTTTCCAGATTTTGTTTAGATGTTGCTAAATAATTAAGCTAAAATACCTGGTAAAACTAAAAATCTATTTACATTTATTTTAAAACTATATAAATTTCTCCATATTAACTTGCTTTATGAGTAACAAAGCATTCATAAATAACAATGGGATAAAAAAAATGGCTATGTCTTTTGTTGTTACAGTAAATTTAGAATAATAATAATAAATAGACATTTTAAATTTACAATGTCATTGTGCCTTGCATTTTTTTTTTGTGTATCCCACTTCAGGTGAAATTTATCCAACGCTTTAAATATTTAGCAGTCTAGAGGAGATGTTAATGTAAGTCTGGCACTGCTATTGTGAGAATTACTACAATGATAGTAATTTGCAGCATCGGGTTTCTGTTTCATAGAGGCAAGGGAAGATGAAATAGGGGACCTAAAATTGTTTGAATTGCGAGTGTTTGCCATCCGTCAGGCTGTGCCAGACAGATGGATCATGAATACTGTCTAGACGCAGTGAGTGAAGCTGTGGTCTCTAAGGGCAAGCAGTGAGACTGGGGCTTATGGGACTTGAGAAGTCAAGGCTACTCTCCTCTTATCTCACACAAATCAGAGCTGTAAAGAGGACTCTCGCTTGTCTGTAAAATTATCTATTGGCAACATTTCTATGAAAATTTACTTTAGATGAAAAAAGTAAAGGTTGTGTTGTATGTTAACAGTTCAGACTACCCCCATAGGATTTGCTCTTCACTCACACACAAATCACATTTTAGGTAAAGCACACAAATTAGATTCATATTTAACCTCATCTCTTATCGCAAAGCCTTTTAAAAATGTAGATGGAACAAATAAGAACCTCAATAACAAGCTGTTTAAAAGGATTCAGATGTTCTAACATTCATGAGTCTCTGTATATTCTGCCAATTCTTATAATGATCTGTACATTTTTACAAGGGGGACCTTATGAGTAGATACTTAGAATAATAAATAGGTATTTTTATGGTTAGTTTATTCTTCTATGGGGAGAATACTATGGCTGCCAAAGACAATTTCTAGGCAAGTCATTCCTGGTAGCCAGCTTAAAATACATATTTATGATCAATGCCAAATATGCATACTTGCATTATCTTATAACTAGATACTTGCTTCTAATGACAATGCTTAGTTATAGATTAAGATGGGGCTATCTACATATATATTTACACTAACACAGATCTTACATATGTTTAAAGGGAAACATTTTTATTTTTTTAAATAATTGTATTTGCTCAAAAAAGAAACAAATCGCCTGTACTGAGTAAACTATTGTTTTGTCAGGCTTGTACTGACAATTCCTTCTCTACCTGTAAAGCAGAGAAAGTAAGATTTTACTTTAAAATAATTATATATATATATATATATATATATATATTTATAAAACATATGTTTGTGTGTGTGTGTGTGTGTATAACTGCTGCTAATTTGTATGCATGGTTATAATTTCCTTGTATTGCTCACTCTCCTTGAGAGTTAAATGAGAAAATTGACAAAATCTTTGCAATCACAATGTTTAAAATCAGATGACTTTGTAAAGCACAGAATAAAATGTACATTGATGGACTGTTGGGAATTTCTTGGCATTTCCAGGTTATTCTGTCCTGTGACTATGGGCTTGTAAGTACATTCCGGTTTATGCTATAATTTAATCCCTATAGTGTCAGCATGACTTGCATTCATTTTCCCTAGTTTCTAAGATTTTAAAATAATTACAAACATAATATTTTTTGTTTTTATCTAGAGTAAATATATTTGAACTCATTATTATAGGTTTGTGTTTCTTATGTGTAATACAGTTAAACAGCGCATCTAAATCCGCTTCTAGCAATTCTATACAAATCTATCTGGCTCCAAAAGAAGCTTGTAAGCAGTAACAATATCCATAACAAAGTCACTTGACAAGTTCCTTTGTGTCGCTCTTGTATTGCTCGTCAAAAATTGTGATATCCATTCCCATGAGAATGTCTGAATATCTAACAAACAATAGTAATCTAATAATCTGAAATTCACTGAGGAGGTCCTCAGAGGACTATTGCTTTTAATATTTTGGGTCATGTGAGAGCAGTTTATAGGGAGCACTTTGAAGTAGGCAGAAATATTGGGTGTTTATTTTATGTGACTCCATTCAAGGTGTAACCAAGTTTTGCCAATGTCATATGCTGTAGCATGGTTTGATGGAGGAATGAACTGGCAATTGTTAAGGGTGATATTTATTCAGAATCATTGCAGTTTACCTTCCCCATTAATGCTGCTCACTGTATGTGTTGTATAAAAAAAAAGTGCTTACAAGATTAGTTTGTTAGTGTATATATTGTATGTTAATAAATGGGGGGGGGTTTTACCAGAAGGAACTTTCTTTTTCTGTCAACTTCTAGGTTGATGAAGATTTTTTTTTATTGTCCTTCCAAGATCTGTAAAACAGGAAACAATTCTTTTTCTTTCATTCTGAAATTACAACCTTCTGTCATCTTTAATTGGTAACAGATGATACAAATATTGTGCCCAGTCTGTACAAAATTGTTGTCTTGCTCTTCTGTTTTCTGATGCTGGGCCTGATAATAAAACAAAATGTGGGATTATCTTTATTACACACTTTCTGGATAAGAATTATTTGTACTTGAATACTTTCTGGTGAGTCTTTGTCACAATCTGTATAAAAGCAGTGCTAAACAGTTGTTATATGTCTATTTTATTTTACTCATCTAGTTTTTTTCTCTGTACAAACTGACATGTCAGTAGAAGCTCTTTCTTAGCATTTTTGCATTAGATTTTTAAATTTCTGCTTTTCTTGGAAGGTTTATGTATGTGCTCCTTTAGTAAACTGAACAGCAGCAAAATAAGAGTCTCTATGTGATGGGAATACATCACCTGGCCACCAGGAGGAGGCAAAGACACTCCAAACAGAGCTTTCAACTATCTCTCCTACTTCCTCTACCCTCCCAGTAGTTCTTTGCCTCATGAGGGAGGTAGGCAGAGATCAGAGGTGCTCTGCAGGAACTTTTATTTTATATTACTTTCAATGGTTTGTTCCCTTCAAGAGAGGGTCAGGGGTGTACTACACTTTTGAATGTAAAGCTCTTAGTAGAGTATGTCAGGGTGTTTTCAAATGTGTGGTGCACATTTGTTTTGATTACTGACCATCCTATATGGCTAGTGCCGTTTATTTAGAAGGAGAGTCTTTATCTGAGGGGCCTTTATTGCATGAGGAGCCCTCATCCCTTGCAGAATGTAGAGGGAGTGATGACTGAACAGAGCGTGATTACACACAGCGCTTATATATTGCTCTTATACTTCCGGATCTGTACAGAACCATTTGGAGCCTTATTTATACTTGGGTGTTTTGGGGACCATATATGTTAATTGTTACAATTTGGATTTATGTCATCCATGGAAGTGCGGTCCTGCGGTGGTATTCAGGGTTAATATCTTTTGCCATTGCAGTATTGTTCCGGCGTATGCTCCGCCCACAGGAAATTGTGCTTTTGTGCTTTTTTTTGTTCCAGGAGACACAGCGCACTTACAGAGAAAGAGAGGTCTCTCCAGATAAGCAGGAGGTGGCGAGGGATTTATGAATGGAGCTTTATCTGGACAGAAGAGCAGAAAAGTTTTTGTTCATGGGGTATTAGTCTGCACATATCCTAGTGAGATTTTGGTTCTTATATTTTGTAAGTGATCACTCCTTAATAGAGATATGAGTGTGTCCATTTTTGTGACCATTCCACTGGAGCACAGTACACTCTTTAAGGATCCTATGGACATGAAGATAGAGGCATACCTTAGAAAGGCCTTCTCTTCCAACCTGCAGCAAGTATTGCAGCAGTGGCTGTCACTGCAGCTTTCTGAGGTGATTCATTATCTGAATTAATAATGGTTGAATCTTTATTTGCGATGCAATTATCCAAATTGTTTGCATTAATACTAAAAATACCAGTTTTGCTGTGTTAGCTAGATGGGCTCTTGGGCTAAAGTCATGGTCAGCCGATATAGTTTCCAAATCAAGATTACTTTCTTTGGATTTTAAGGGTAAGACTCTGGTCCTGATCTGGATTCAATCATTTTGACAGTTACTGGTGGGAAGAGTGCCTTCCTTCCTCAGGACAAAAAGTCTAGACCTAAAGAAAGAGCAGTTGGGCATTTCCTTTCGTCAGAACAAGAAGCAGAGACACGTTTCTTGAAATAAAACAGAACTACTTGGAAACCAAACCTTGTCTGGAACAAGAATAAGCAGTCCATGAAGTCAGTCCCTGATATTAAGATCGCATGAAGGGGCAGCCCCTAACCAGGAGGTATTTCCAGTAGGGGGCAAATTAAGCCTGTTTTGCTGTGTTTAGGCTCGATCTGCTCAGGACAGAATAGCTTTCCGCTGTTGACTATCAAGAGGCCGGTTTATTTTTTCTCCAACATGAGGAAGACCAGAAAAGAAAGTAGCCTCCCTGCATTGTGTTCAGGACTTGGAATCCATGGGAATTATTATTCCCGTCCCCCAGGGAGAGAAGGGAATGGGATTTTACTCCAATATTTTCATTGTTCCAATAAAAGAAGGAACTTTTCAACTTATTTTAGATCTAGATTTGTACAAGTTCCCTCCTTCAAGATGGAGACAATCAGGTCTATTTTTCCTCTTTTTCAATTTTTGACTACTGTAGACTTGAAGGAAGCTTACCTTCAAATTCCAATTCATCGGGATCATTTGCCTTTCTGGACAAGCATTACCAGTTGACAGCCCTACCGTTTGGTCTGGCCACAGCTCCCAGA
>CAJPDP010718965.1:0-15786 GCA_905336975.1 Bombina variegata variegata
ATTGAATGCAATGGCGCGGTCGGGCTGGGCTGTGAATAGACAGCTGGCCCAATGCGCTCTGAGGGAAAACCAGACCCGCTCAGTAGAGCACAGAGGGCGGGTCTGGAAAACCCTCTTCTTGTTATAAAAAATCACCGGATATATTATGTAATAAAAAGCTAGCACTAATATAATGTGATATAATTCTGCACTATGTGCACAATTATATAACATTATTTTTTAGGTTTACTGGCACTTTAAGTAATGTAAAAAAAAACTTATCAACTAGATTAGGGTCATATGGAGACATGCTAAATTGTATTTCCTAATCTTAAACTTTACCTTCACTTTAAGGAGTTCATTTAAAAGTGTCTTAAAATGACATGTTCCGTCTCAATCACAAAAGTTTAAAGGGACATTCTAGCCAAAATTGGAATCTACATGGATGCATTTTAGTTTTACATAGAAGCATTATTTAATATACATGTATTAGCAAAAATGCTTCTAATGCTTCTAAAGTGTATTTAAGTATGCACAGTGCACCAGCATTTTACACACAGCACTTACTTAGAGAGATTAAGGTGCTTGTACCATCTGGTAATGACTCAGTTTGTTAATTGCTGACATGATACAAACCCTACTGGCGCTCTTAGCAGCTGCAGTATTTAAAATGCTGGTGCACTGAGAACATCTAGCTATGCTTCACATGCACATGCAGAGAAAAATATTAAAACTGAAACAGTGATAACTGTTACTCAAAGCATTTTTGCTGATACGTGTATATTGCAAATATGTTTCTATTTAAAGATGTAATTCATCTATGTGCATTTAAATTTTGACCGGAATATCCCTTTAGCTTTCATGTCCCTTTAATTTAAAAAAATTTAGAAAGTTAGAAAATAACATTTTGTCTTTATTACTGAATTTGAATCAGGTCACCTTAGCATGTTTGTGGTAGCCATTTTCTCATATATAAATAACTGTAATTTTACACCCCTTTATTAAAGGGACATTAAACACTAAATAAATGCTGGATAGAATGATGCATTCAAAGCATAGATTAGTCTGTGAATAAAATGAAGATGTATTTTGTCAAGTTTTATTAGTTGTTTAAATATTGACAAAATAAGTGTAAAGTTTTAGTGTCTATAAAACAATTTGAGCTGCCATGTTGTAACTTAGGTTACCTTCTATGCTGTAGCCAATTAGGGATAGTTATAAATAGGTCACTAGAGTGTGCAGCCAATGGCTGTGTGGAATATAACAGTGTTATGAAATTCCATTTCTAACATAAACTGAAAAGCTCACAATTTCAAAATGGAATTACAGGAAAAGGGGACAAAATAAATAATGAAAGTATAAAGCAGAGATTTAAATGGACAGTGTAACATTGGTTTCCCCTTAATGTGTTTCCACTTACTTGTTATAACTTGTGCTGAGTTTCAAATGTATGGGAAATTGTTCATTTTTGTATATGAAACAGCGGTGTCTGCTATTTGTACCTCTGTCATTATTTCATCTTAACCTTCTTGTCTACATAGTTTTCTTGTTACCAATAAGATGGAAACCTCAAAAAAAATATTTTGTGATTCAGACAGAATATAACAGTGTTCTACACTTCCATTTCTAACAGGAACTGAAAAGCTCACAATTTCAGAATGGATTTTCAGATAAAGGAGACAAAATACATAATGAAAGTATATTACAAATATTTTTATTTATTTATAGAAGCAGATTATCATTTATATTACCATCTCAAAGTGTGTAATGTCCCTTTAACAGAAAAGTACTAGTTGAAGGTAAAATGGCAAATGTCTAGCAAAGTTGTCAATCATATTAAATTGTACAGCTTAGAAATTGATATACTAGCTATCGTATTAACTTCAACATATCTACTACATTTTATTTACTTAATTATCACTTCATTTATTGATTTATTTCACTCTCAGCTGGGAAAGGACAAATTCCACAAATCCCAACATTTTGGCTACAGCAATGACATTTCCATGCTACTGGGTGAAGAAAAGCCAGGCATTGGAGGGGAACCTCTTCCTGGGCAGAAGCTAAAGCCTAAATTCAGTGTATATCCTAAAGGCATTGGCAGTGACGCTCCATCTTGGGTGGCATTTGAAAAACAGGTAAGATTTTCTTAAAGGGACATTCATCTGCTGGGCCCAACGACAATAGCATGGTTAATCACCAACCATTTTTTTCCTACTGTGCTTGTATCTCTCTTCATAGCTGTTTCCTTATTTTAATTCATTTCTGGTGTCATTTGGTTATGTTCTGCATATTCTTTCTTGGAGCTGCCATCTTAGTTTTTTTCTTCCTAGGACTGAAGCAGTGGGCATCCAGAGATCAGTGATGTTGCTGGCATTTTGGCTTTTTTACATAGAACTTTGTATGATAGCGATTAGGAGATTTACATTTCTGCAGCAGATGCATGGCTCTATATTATTCATGAGGTTTTTTTTAAATATCTCTTTTATATAACCTTTAAAAGGACATAAACCCCAAGATTCAGATAAAACATACAATTTTAGACAACTTTCCAATTTACTTCTATTATCAAATTGTTTTCATTTTTGTTATCCTTTGTTGAAAAGGCTTGTGGATGCTACCTACCTAGGTAACTCTTCAACAAAGAATAACATGTGAATGAAGCAAACATTACTGTAGTTGTGCCCAGCAATTTAATGCCCCTTTAACCCCACAATGTTGTGTTTTTTGTTACAGTAGATTTAAAGGGAAACTTTTTCTTTTGTGATTCAGACAGAGGATACCGTTTTTAAAAGGTTTCCAATTTACTTCTATTATTACATTCGTTCCCATGGTATTTTATGTTGAAGAGATACCTGGGTAGCCATCTGAAGCACTACATGTAAGGAAATAGCGCTAGTGCTCTTGCAAATGGATAACACTCTTGCAAAACTGCTGCTATATAGTGCTCCAGAAATGGGCTGACTACTAAGCATTACGTCCCTGCTGTTCAACAAAAGATACAAAGTGAACAAAGAAAAATTGATAATAGAAATAAATAAGAAAGTTGCTTAAAATTGCATGCTCCATCTGAATCATGAAAGATTTTTTTTGGGTTTCATATCCCTTTAATTAATATAATTATCTCATTTGCAATGATTTTCAGTCTTTTAGGTTGTAAGAGGTTAAAGGGATATTTCAGCCAAAATTGGAAACTACATGGGTNNCATTTTTGTAATATACATGCATTAGTAAAAGTACTTCTAATAAAAGCTATAGCTGTTTCAAATGTGTATTTAAGTATGCACCGTGCACCAGCAATTTAAACCCAGCACTTGCTCAGAGAGCCTAAGGTGCTTGTACCATCTGGTAATGACTCAATTTGTTAATTACTGACATGATTACAAGCCCCACTGACACTCTGAACAGCTGCAGCATTTGAAATATGGGTGCAGTGACAATATCTAGCTATGTTTCACATGCACGTGCAGAGAAAAATGTTACAACTAAAACTTTTACTAGAAGCATTTTTGCCAATACATGTATATTGCAAATATGTTTCTATTCAAAGATGTAATTAATCTATGTGCATTTATATTTTGACCAGAATGTCCCTTTAATAGAACAATGTATGCTGAGAAACTATGCTGCAAACGCATTGTTGCTGCCAGTAATAATGTATAAAAATGTTTCTTCAGCAGTTCTGTGGGAATAGATGTAAATCTGATATAGATAAACATTGTATAATCTAATGCAATAGTTGGTTGGCTTGTTTTTTTTAATATGATCTTTTCTGTCTATTGGCTTCTATTCTGTTCATCGTGTATGCAGCATCACTGCATTATTTATTGTTTTTCTGCAAAAGGTAAATAAACACTGTTATGTAAAAAAAAAAAAAGTGTTTGCAACAAGAGCCTTCCCATAATGATAATTATGTTTCAGACCTCTGAGTTTAACTAAATATTAGGATTATTGTGTGATGCAGATCTAGCAAAATATAAGGTTTACAATAAACGCAAGTATATTTCTTAAAGGAACACAACTATCTTGAATTCTGTATTGATTCCATAATGAACGCCGACTAGAAATTTGTGCTCATGTCTAATTATTAAATGTGGATGCAAAACATTGTATGTTTAATTACATTCTATAAGATAGCAAGGTACATTCCTTTTGGTACAATTTTGCTGTATAATCTGCTTAATAAGAATCTCAGTCCCTCCTACCTCATTACCTTTTCTATATACCCTATTGGCTAGATTACAACCCCTAAATAAAAAATCCTATACTAATACTAAAACCTACTCTAAAAATTGCCCTGAAAAGGGCATTTGTTGGGCAGTGCTCTAGTTGAAGTATTTATCTATTTTGTATAAAAAAATATCTATACTTAAAACAAAGTAATCCCCCCAAAGAAATCAATCTTTAAAATACCTATCCTAAAAAAAGATGCCCTGAAAAAACCCTAACCCTAATCTAACCCTATATTTTGTTAAAATATAGAAGGATAAGCTAATGAGGCCTGCACTCCCTGGAAGCTCGGCCCATTTCATTGGATTCTGGTTTCAATTAGCAGAAACAGCTATTTAATATACAAAAATAAACATAAAAGAGCAATTTCCTATACATTTTATACTCTGCAACTGGTATAACAAGCCATTGCAAACACATCAACCCATTAACGGACAGACTTATATTTCTACATCAGAAAAAAGTTCAGATGTAAACAAATAATTAAAAAATTTAAATCACGTGATTGTTCATGCAATTGCGTGACTTCAATGATGGGATTGTGTCTGGGGGGAGTGCCTATGATGCTAGGCCCGCCCTCCCGCCCGTGATCCCATTCGGGAAGCGCCTTTGGCTTCAGTACAGCCAAAAGGCTAGGACGTTCTATGCCGTCATAAGGGCCTTAAAGCACAGTGCAGTTAGGATGGCATAGAATGTCCTAAGGGCGTTAAGGGGTTAAGGAGAAAACTATTTTACAGTACACTGTCCTTTTAAAGGGGTATTAAACAGTTTAATATTTTAATTTATAATGTTTCATGTGTAGTAAACAAGCTTTGCTATATGCTTTCATTATTTATTTTGTCCCTGTTTCCAGTAATTTAAGTTTGAAAATGTATGGTTTTCAAAATACAAAGTCAGTTTTCACTGAGATTTTATAAAGTAATAGGCACCACTATGTTAAAACCTGGGTTTTAATCTTATCTATCTCTTCTGCTGAGGACAAATAGAGACAAATATAAAACAACCTTCTCAGGCTAACCTTTGCTTTAAATGCATCTTTATATCTAGAATGTATTTACTGTTTAATATCTCTTTTTAGGGAAAGTAAACTCAAAATTATAGAGATAGCAATTTAAAAAAAAAGAATTTTTCAATTTACTTCTATTATTTAATTTGCTTCACTCTCTTGGTATCCATTGTTGAAAAGCATACTTGGGTAGGCTCAGAAGCAGCAATGCACTACTGGGAGCTAGCTGCTGATTGGTGGCTGCACACACGTCTCTTGTCATTTGTTCACCAGATGTGTTCAGCTAGCTCCTAGAAGCTGCTCCTTTAACAAAGGATACCAGGAGAATGAAGCAAATGTGACAATAGAATTAAATTGTTAAAAATTGCATGATCTATTTGAATCATGAAAGACAAATTTTGTGTTTCGTGTCACTTTAAGGGAGCCAGTTAGCATACTGATTACTGCTGTCTACACTGTCATTGTCAGTGTAGATGTGTATTTCTATAGCATGTCTGAATGTGCCTGTCCCTTTTAGTTGCAGACCACACAAGCTTCACCCTATTTTATGCAGAGCTCTGCAATGTTAAAATTACATTCTTTTCACATAAAATATGGTTACAAATTGAAAGGTATTTGTTGTTGGTTGTATAGTTTGCAGACAGTCACGCTGACAATGATAATCAGCAATCCAATAGAAGGGTGTGGCACAGTCTAAGTTTAGATTTGCTTTGCACATGCAAATAAACACATCAACCATCCTTGTGTTTCCCAGCATCTGGAAATAACTGTACAGGGCCGGACTGGGACCAAAAATAGGCCCCTCCCACCACCCACATTTGTCCCCTATTCCTGTAATTTAAATCTCAAAAATACGTTTTGCAATTCAGGCTTCACAGTTTTATACCTGCATCATATGTGTCCATAACTGGCTTCAGCAGAGATAACAAGATGAGAACTGCAAATCCAGTACTATGCCAGTACTATGAAGCTCCCAATTCTATAAAGACAGTTTTACCTTAAGAACTGTGTGTCTCGCAAATCGCTGTTCCCTGCTTTTAAAGGACCATTAAACTTGACATTTCAACAATGTATAAATGTTTCATTATTGCAAGTGAAACATTATTGCAATATACGTTAATTATTAATTTTGCTGCCTTTTGCTATAAAATACATCTAAAAATTGTGCTTGTTTCACTTTCTCCCAGGGAGGTTTAGGTTAATACTGTTAGGCAATTGATGTGAGCTTTTGTTTACTTCACCCTCCCCCCTAAGATTCTCAGCAGTCTCATGTTTGTAAAAGGTGGATTATCAGTTTTGCATCAACAATCATGATAGGAGAACCATTATTTGCAATAGTAACTAAGGCAAATCAGTGCTAAACCACCTTAAGGGAATAGATAAGGGCAGGCTTCCTCAGTCTCTCAACTGCACATGTGCAAACAGAGTTTGCGCTATATTTGAATATTAGCTCTTTTGAATTATTGTAAGATATAAAGGTTCAAAATCATGTAGTTTACAATTTGTGTTTGATGGTCCTTTAAGTATGTGAAGGCAATGCATACATTAAAATAGTGTTTGCAAAAAAAATTGTAATTTAAAATGAACAAATTACATATAGAAATAAAAAAAACATAGTAAAAATGATATTGATTAATCGCATTACAAATTGTAATTGTTCTGCAAAAATCATATTTTATAAAAAAATAGTTTTGAAATTGTGCAGGAATGAAATGATTTAAGGTGCACAGTACAATGTGTGATATAACTACACTGCACATGCAAATCTTATGAAATTCTTTATTACAATACAAAATTCAAAGCGTATTATTTTCCTTGTTTTAAAATGAGTTTCCCCTCCTTTGCTAGTGGGCTTAACAGGAGCATTCCATGGGTTTAGCTTAAATTTCTCCTCCAGGTCTTCAGCATTCTGTAAACATTTTCCCACTGTAGATTTTACCGTTTTTTTTCTTGCAAACTAAGGCCTAGTTTCCATTGAGGTGGTAAAGTTTGGAAACTGTTAATAACATAAAAAATCTCCATAGACTTTAATGGAGATACATGTTTTTATCACTAGTTTCCAAAATGTATCACCTCAATAGAAACTAGGCCTAAAAAGTGGTGAGATTGTGTAAAAATGCGTAAAATACTCATTAGCCTAATAGAAAAACCCACGTATATGAAAATGGAGGCGATTGTAAGATACTACACTAAAAGGAGAATAATCTGATTTGTACTGACTGCAATATTTAATTTTAAAGTGCTCCCATTCTCCCTCCTAATTTCCCTTTCCCCAGCGACCTTTCCCTTTTCATTGAGCTCTATTACTTTCTATGGGAGGCATCTCGCAACTTGCAGGGAGAGACCCTTTATTATAGAGGTCTTGCGTAGAAAACATGTCTTACCCAGCAAAAGTATTAGGCTCAGGTTTCTTACAAGCTTCTTGTATTTACTGTCTCTTTAAACTAAGCAGGTAAACAAAGAACTACTTTATATTTCTAGTTTGTAGTAATTACAAGATGACATTTTGATGAAAATCAACATTTCAGAGACTAGGGATGGGCGAATGTTTTGCAACATTCGAAAAATTAAACGAATTTTAAGTCGTTCGTTCATTCGTTTCAAATTTTGAATGTTTGTACAACATTCTAACATTCGTTTCATGTATTTGAATTATGCAATATTCGAATTTGAAAAAATTGGAATTTATATATATGTTATAGTATTTCTAATGCTTTCTTTAGATGTAATATTCGAATTATGCAATATTAAAATAGAAACATTCTAATTTATATATTTGTATCTATTATGTATCAATTTACTGCATTCCCTACCACATGAACTATTGAACTTCTGAATATTATTTGTTAAATCGAATGTTACATTCGAAATTTTGAATGTGGGCATTCAATCTAATTATGAACATTCAAATTCGAAAGTAACATTCGAAAACTGTAAATAGCATTCGATTATAGAATTTTTGAGAATATTCGTTCTTATCAACATTCGATTATGTAAAACAAATTTCTACAATAACATTCGTTCTAACATTCAAATTCGAATATAAACACATTCACCCATCCCTATCAGAGACTCTTAATTAGCAGCCACCATTACATTTATGATTTGTAGAAATTATCATCATTCTGTTCCTTTTAAAATTCAGATAAAATGCATTTCTTAGAAGTTTATTTTTCATACCAAATACTGAATAACAATTAGCTCTGAGAGGTTTCAAACTTCCACAGCTTGTTTGGCAAACATAATATTTTTAATCAGGTTATGATCTCCAAGCTGACAGTTGTTGGCTGACTATTGCTATATATTTCCAAACATTTGTGAAATAAAAATATGTTGTCTTAAATGGAGATTTTTTATTTTTTATTAATATCTTTTTTCATTTTTTATGCATTTTAATTGAATTAAGACTGCCAAGTTCTTATTAGCTTGTGTTTGGTTTTAGGAACACTGTGAATTATTGCTGAAATATTAACTGTAACATTTTTTAAATAAAATAATTTTGTATTTAATATAATTCTGCACAAATGGTTACTACATTTGGCACCTTGTGATGAGTGTATGTTTTTACTGTGTTCAGTTGGCTGGGCAGCTTATTTGTGGTTAGTATGTGGGAAATGTAAAATTAAACGTTATCTCTTCAATAATAAGCCAGTACTGAAGTAAGTAAAGAGCTTGTTGTAGAGTGTCAGCTATTTAAGTATTTCTCTATTGATTCATAGTCCTGAGATACAATCCTTATAATTGTAGATACCTCTGAGGTACAAACTTTTTTTTTGTTGTTGTTGAAATTGCTTTTATTGTAGTATGATATAACATGCATCTTACATTTTACATTTTTCCATTAATACAATTGTTTTTCACATATTAGAATCCAACGGTTGCCAACCACTTGCAGTTCACAACCTTGTCAAAAACATTTTAAACTATGTCACATGGAAAAATCAACATTTGCAAATATAACTGATATATCTCTCAATATTTGTTCACAACTAGTTACGTTGTACAATAAGAAACTCGTTATCCATTAGTAGGTATTCTATCTCACTTTCATCTACATGCATCTATCTCTAGCTTCTGTGAGCATAGTCCATGGCTCCCAGATGGTGAAGAATTGGTTCTTAGTCGCTAGTAGGTCGGCTGCTAGACTAGACATCTTATAGAAGTGGTCTATTTTTCGTTCTATTAGGAAGAATCCTAGGGGTTCTGTATTCCAGTATTTGGCGGGGCACATTCTTGTGGCTGTGCAGATTATAGCTGTCAACTTATTTTGACTAGAGGTATGCCCTGTCACTGGAAAGTGTAATAGTTCTCAGGGAGCAATTCTATATCTTTGTCAAAAATTTTACCTAGTAAATTAGCTGTGTCTTTCCAGAAGAGTTGTATTTTGTTACAATGCCACCATGTATGTAAATATGTCCCCTCCTCCCCGCAACCTCTGAAGCTAAGATTATTGTCTGCACCTCCCGTCTTGATTAATCTGGAGGGATGTAGGTACCATCTGAACGCAGTCTTTATGTAATTTTCTTGTAATGGGGAGCTAATAGTAAATGAGGTCCCTCTTCTCAGTGTCTTGACCCATACTGGAGCAGACCATTCTTTACCTAATTCTTTTTCCCATTTGAGCATATATGTTGTTTTGGTGATGGGGTCTGATTTAGTAAATATGGGGTACAGTTTGGCTATTGATCTCTCTGGTCTCTGTTTTAACAGACAGAAAATTTCAAAAGATGTGGAGCTGTGTGTGAGTGCTTTTCCAATCATCTCTGCTACTCTAGATCTCAATTGGAAATAGTCAAACAATGTGTTGTTATCAGATGGGTCAAGCTCATTATATTGGTGTATCGAGAGGAACTTACCATTGATAAATGTATCAACTCTCCTGTACAAACTTCTGTTTATCCATTTACCTTGCACTATTTTATCTAAGGAGGAGTTTAGATCTATCAGTGGGGCAACTGTCGAATTGTTATTTAGCAGCGGGAACAGTTTGGTGGTTCTATCCCAGATGTACAAGGTGTATGCAATAGTTATGTAGCTTCTCCCCGTCTGAGGTCTATTTATCTTAGCCGTCCACAGTAGTTTGGCTATATCATCTATTCCCATTATGTCTGCTTCTAATTGTATCCATTGCAAATCCCCCGATCTATTATGCCACAGGGCAGTTTGTGCCATTCTGGCCGCATTATAGTATGAGACCAAGTGTGGTAGACCCAACCCACCCCTTGATCTGTGTCTGGTTAATATTTGTTTATTGATCCTTGCTCTTTTATTATTCCAGATGAAGGCCTGGATGTCCCTTTGAAAGTTGTTAAGGTCTGTAATTGGGACTGAAATGGGTAATGATCTAAAGAGATAGAGCAGTCTCGGCAGGGTCGTCATTTTAGTTGCTACAATTTGTCCCAGTAGTGAGATTTTGTATCTAGACCATTTAGTCATAAGTTGTTTTACATGGGTCATTAGGGGTTTGTAGTTGTATTGATAGAGACTATGAACATCAGCTGTGATGTTTATTCCTAGATACTTAATATACTTGTTTGCCCATTTAAAAGAGAAGTGGATCTCGAGTAATTTTTTGGTGGTGTTTGGTATATGAATGCCTATTGCCTCACATTTATCATTGTTTATTTTGCAGCCTGATAAGGTACTAAATCGCTGTAACATGGAGTATAGGGTGGGTTAATGACAGTAGGGGTTTCGTCAAAGTCAGTATCACGTCATCTGCGAATAAGGCCATCTTATATTGATTGGTCCCTATTGTTATACCTGTTATATCTAAACAGTCTCTTATTTTGATCGCAAGGGGTTCAATACAGAGGGCAAAAAGCAATGGCAATAGTGGGCACCCCTGTCTGGTTCCATTACGAATTGCTATAGTCCTAGATTGATATCCCGCCAGTCTAATGTACGCTGCAGGGGTGGAGTATAAGGATGAAATCGCTGCATGGAACTCCCCTCTAATTCTGTTTTTTTCCAAAAGAGCCTGCATATAGTTCCAATTTACTCTGTCGAATGCCTTCTCTGCATCAAGTGATACGAGCAGAGAAGGCATTCTGTTGATCGAAGCATAATTTATTAAGTCTATGACTTTGCGGACATTATCTGGGGCCTCCCTTGCCTTGACAAATCCAACTTGATCAGTGTGGATTAGATTAGTTAGAAGCCCATTCAGTCTATTAGCTAAGATTTTCGTAAACAGTTTGATGTCGTGATTTATTAGGGAGATGGGTCTATAAATCTTGCAATATTGTTTGTTCTTCCCAGGCTTAGGTATCACCGAGATTCTAGCTAGGAGCATTTAACTAGGAATCTTTTTACCCTTCATTATGGCATTAAATATGGAGACTAGCAATGGTGTTAGAATTTTTTTAAATGTTTTGTAAAATATGCCTGTATATCCATCAGGGCCTGGTGCTTTGTTGGTTTTCAAATCCTTAATAACAGTCAATACTTCTGCGAGGGTTATGGGCGCTTTTAGAGTGCTTCTGTCTTCATTAGTGATGGAGGGTAGTGTGCTATCATCTAAACATTTATCTAGTGCTTCCCCTGTTGCCAGTTCCTTAGATTGTGTGGGTAAGTTATATAAGGTTTGATAGTAGTCTGCAAAGGTGTTGGCTATCTCAATAGGGTTGTTTTATGTGGTACCTGTGATAGTTTGTATTTGGGGGACTGACGTGGCTCTAGTTACCTCTTTTAATTTATTAGCAAGCATTCTGTCTGGTTTATTGGAGTGTATGAAATAATGTGTGTCTAAAAGTTTAATGGACCTTGTAGCTTCATTTGTAAGTATATCATCAAGCTCTTTGTTTTTGTGCTTTAGTAGCTGAGTTCTTGTTTTCCGCGTATTGCCTATCTCACTCTCCTTTAGCTGTTTTATTTCTGCCTTAAGTTTTTCTAGTCTGGCTTTATGGATTCAATTATGTTTTGCAGATTCGCTTATATGGTTCCCTCTCACATATGCTTTAAGAGCCCCCCAGAGATGTAATGGGTTATCTGTAGTGTCCTTATTGGTCATTATGAATTGTGTTATATCATTTTGTAATTTTTGCATAACCACAGGATCGCCAAGCAGCCTGGGACTAAGCACCCACGATCGGATTTTATCATGCTTGATAATGCCCTGAAGCTGTGCCTCCACTAAAGCGTGATCTAACCAAAGGCATGGGTGTATATGTGCTTGAGTTAGTAATGGAACTAGTGTTTGGCTTAAGAGAATGTAATCGATCCTCGAGTGGGATTTGTGTACTGCTGAATAATATGTATAATCTCTAGTTTTTTTATTCATGGTCCTCCATGCATCTATTAAGTTATGGTCCAGTACAAAGTCACCTAAGAGGTTATGGTTATGCTCCGGTCTTTGGACTCCGATTGTGGTAAATTTAGATCTATCAAGGTGGTTATTAAAGGTCAGATTAAAGTCTCCTCCAATTATCAGCCTATGTTTTTTCCACAGGGTAAGCTGTTTGCTAATTTTGGAGATGAAAGCTGACTGATTCTCATTAGGAGCATAGATGTTACAAATTATAATGGGTGTGTTGTGTATATAGCCCCTAACTAGGAGATAGCATCCTTCTCTGTCTGTGATTATCTCTTCTTCCTTAAAATTAAGGTAAGCATGAAATAATATGGAAACACCTCTATGTTTTTTGGGGCTTACCGTATGATATTGTTGAGGGAATGATCTATCCCAGTACCTGAGTGTATTTGCCTTAGTGAAGTGTGTTTCCTGTAATAGTACGATATATGTGCATTAAGGGATTTTTACTCAGTAATAGCCTTTTTGCATTTTACATTGGAATGTAGACCTCTCACATTGTGAGAGATAATTTTAATGGGCCCCATGTGTAGTAAAGGGAATGAACCGTAATTGTCTCATAAATACAGTAGTTTTTGTGCAAAGAATTTGCTGGAGGATAGCCTGTGTGGGGAAATATAACATTCTAGAGCTCTGTACCTGAGGTAGAGAAGACAGCTGCCCTACACCAAGAGCGGATATGATAGTAATATTATGTAGTGAGAGAATATGTATGTGAACAACAAAGATTATGCACAAAATACTTTTTAACAAAATAAACAAAAATAACAGTTTATCAACCATATTAACTGTGGTAATGATAATTGAGCCACAGTTTAACAAAACATCCTTTTCTGTGAGGAAACCTAATCTGGTTACTTCGTAGGGCAGTAATATGCAACTGTTAAATAAGGCAAAAAACAAACCATTTTCAGAATATTAGAAAATTATCAATATCATATCTAGAAGTAACTAGAACAATAGTCAGTTGAAACCTGAAGGTATTAAGTAAACAGAGCTAACCACCTTCATAATAAACTTTGTTCACCTATAGTAAAGAATTACTAAACAACTCAAATAAAGAATACTTAAGTCAGGTGGGTGAGTTCTCTTCTTCTTGTGCTTGTGCACCCCACTCCGGAGTTTTAGGATCACTGGAGTCCTTTTTTGACTTTTTCTGCCTGGTCACAGGTGTCCATTCCCGTTGAAATGTTTTCCTCTGTGGTTTAGGGGAGAGTGGCTGGTCGTGCTCGTCTGGGGTGAGATGGAGTTTCTTTAGTAGCCTATGTCCTTCCTCAATCGTCGTGCAGGAGTAGGTAACATTCTGGTAGTTAAAAACCAATCGGAAAGGAAAGTTCCATCTGTATTTGATCTGGTAGTTGTTGAGAACCAAGAGGATAGGTTTGAATTCTCTACGTCTGCGGAGTGTGACCATAGTGAGATCTGTTTAGATTTGGATGGGATGTCCCTCGAATGACAAGGAAGAGGAGAGTCTTGCTGCTTTAATATTTAATAAGTTGTTCTTTGATGTGGTAATAGTGGAGCTTCACTATAACATGCCTTGCAAGAGAGGGCTGTGGTGGTCTCGATAATGCTCTATGTGCTCTGTCCATCAAAAACATTGTATTATCAACATCTGGTAGTAGTTGGTGGAATAGTTTCAGCAGTGTTTCAGGGAGGTTGGTATAGCTTTCTGCTAGATTGCGTATGCAGATATTAGATCGCCTGGACCAATTTTCAAGGTCTTCAACCTGATCCTCTAGTCTTTGTATATGGATTTCTTGTTCTCTCATAATGTTGTGTATATTAGGTATTTCTTCTACCACATCATCTAGCTTCTCTTCTAGTGCAGTGGTGCATCTGCCAATATCAATTATGTCTTGTTTCAGGTCTTTTAAGGCAGTTTTAAGCTCTTCTTGAAATAAGGCCTTAATGTGAACAAGCATTTCTTTATTTGGTGTTGTTAATTGTGGGACCTCTGTCTGCTCTTCTGGAGGCTGAGGTGAGCTTTGCACTGAAGGAGTCAGGAAGGCCTCTATTGTTTTCTGTCTTGATAGGGACCGTGAGAGGCAGTCCTTGACTGTTTGGGACTTGTTCTTCATGATAAAATGAGTGTAGAGTTGCTTATGTTGTTGAAATATATTCTCTCTTTTGATGCTTTAAGTCATGTGGTTTGCTTGCTCGTGCGTGCTTTGGTTTCCCCTCCTGATATTTAAGCTAGTTGCCGTGGCTCATTTGCTCAATTTATCATCTCATAGTGTGAACCGTCTCACCTTACTGAAAATCTCTGGTAGCTTTAGACAAGCTTGGTTTCTCTTGTCTTTGGTTGCTACTAGTTGTATGTCCCTTTAAATTCCACTCCCAAACTTCTCCTTGTCAGTATCAGTTTACGCTTTACTGACAGGGTCGGGGCAGCCTCTACTACTGATAAGGGACAAATTGTGGGGGCTTTACTTTCCTTTTCTGGATGTTACTTACTCTCCTTTTTACAGCCGTTTTTTATAACTGCGTTTTTATTCCCCTTTTTTTGCTTTTGAGCTGGGGGGGTTGTCATTAAGTGCAAAAGAAAATGGCAGTTTCCCGCTTCTGTAGTAAGCTAAACTCTAATGCCTGTGATCTAACATAAAAGATACAGTTCCTCCAAATCGCTGCTTTTTAATGTTGTATGCTTCGGGATAAAAATGTCCCCGGCAATCAGTTCAAGTTATATTCACTTTATTGTAAGCGGCAGTCCGGGTCTCAGGCCCAAATCTCTTTTGTAACCTCCTTATAGGCCGGATTAACTTTGATCTTTTTATATTATATGTTAAGTCAATCTGCTAATAAATAGCTTATCTATTTCTCACCCTCGGATGATTTTTGCTTATTTAGTATCTCTCCGATTCGGGTATGTTGTTTTTGTATCTTCCGGAGTAGGCCGCAACCCCGGACTTTCCTGCTGATACTCTGGAACTGCTCCGGCAGTAGTCAGCAACGATCGATTTTTTGCTGACTTTTTGCTGTCCAAAGCGCTTTGCCCTCTTATTTAAGGGCTATTGAACCTTTTCTTGGGCTTTTTGGTCGCAAAACTTGGGCTTAATAGTCACTTTTTAGCGTAGCTCCAGTAGCTTGCGACTGCTTTGTAGCACAGTCGGGTCTGCCCCGAGGTACAAACCTTTTTAATGGCACATACCCCTTAGAAACAACCCTTTGCAATGGCAGATACTCCTAAGCTACAACCCTTTGCAATGGCAGATACTCCTAAGCTACAACCATTTGTAATGGCAGATACCCCTGAGGT
>CAJPDP010719310.1:0-10873 GCA_905336975.1 Bombina variegata variegata
CCCTAAGGTGGATGGTGCTATCTCCACATTAGCTAAGCGTACTACTCTCCCTCTTGAGGATAGCTCGTCTTTCAGAGAGCCGATGGATAAAAAGATGGAAACTTTTCTCAGAAAATGTTTTCAGCATACGGGATATTTATTTCAACCGGCGGCAGCTGTTGCCTCGGTTGCTGGAGCTGCGGCTTACTGGTGCGACTCCTTAATGGAATTGATCGAGGTGGAGGGTCCCCTCAACGTTATCCAAGACAGAATTAAGGCTTTGATAATTGCTAATTCTTTTATCTGTGATGCAAACATGCAGATTATTCGCCTGAATGCTAAGATCGCTGGTTTCTCAGTGTAGACGTGTCGGGCGCTCTTGCTGAAGTCCTGGTCTGTGGACATGACTTCTAAGTCTACTTTCCCTCCCTTTTAAGGGAAACTTTTTATTTGGTCCAGGCCTGGGCTCTATTATCCCCACGGTTACAGGGGGCAAGGGTGCCTTCCTACCGCAGGATAAAAAGAACAAATCTAAGGGACAAGGATCTAATTTGCGTTCCTTTTGTTCTGAAAAGTCCCAACGTCAGCAGTCCTCCTCTAAGCCCGAGCAAACCAAAAGCACTTGGAAGCCGGCTCAATCCTGGAATAAATCCAAGCAGAACAAGAAGCCCGCCGAGAACAAGTCGGCATGAAGGGGCGGCCCCCAATCATGTAGGGGTCACTGTTTTCAGACTAATCCCAACAAAAAGTAGTGCACTGAGAAGCACAGGATAAGATAAAAATCCAATTTTAATGCAAACTTTGTTAAAAACATTCCAGGTCAGTACACACGGATAAAAACATGACAAGTAGATGAACAGGCGCACAATGCAGACGCGTTTTGTGCGCTTGCACACTTGGTCACTGCTTACCTGTGCTCCTGCTCATACACCTTTTTAAAGGCAGCCATTTAAAGAGATATCTTACTTGTCAATTTAAAAATTCACTACCTGTCATAACTCTCCGTTTTCTCCTACATGTAAGATACAAATGTGTAAATGAGTGTATCAATTTCATATCCTCACTATTGCATACTGTCTTTCTGAACACTTCACAAAGATTTTTATATATATATAGGGTTAGTTAAATCCCTTATTAAATGCTATTTATGTACTGATGCACGTAATAATGAGGGAACATTATTTAAACACATTGTATCTGTATATAAGGAAGTACTTTTTTGCTATATGGCACAAAAATGAAGGAAAATTGTAGCAATATCTTGAATTTAACCTCCAATGTATATAAAAATATATGTACTCATGATACATGTATAATTGGTAATGGAGAGATAAAAAAGATAAACCATAAATTACATATTTGGGTCTCTAGACTATTATAGACTATTTATGTAAATAAATCTAGGTCACGTCTCATATTCAGACCTAAGGGAAAGCTGCATTGTAGTGTGAAAATCCAAAAGATGTCTCTATTGCCTCCCCTTTTCCAGTGAGGTACAAAATCAATGCCCTGTACAGAAAGAGAAGTATCTGCATTGTGTTCTGTATTGAAATGCCTGGCTACAGGAGTGTCAGAAAAGTCATCTTCTATTGAACGTAAATGTTCCAGGAATCTCTCTTTGAGGGACCTGGTGGTTCCCTTTCTATGTATATCTTCACAACCCACTTCCTGTCTTTTTGAGGATAGGATCTTTGTAGAGAATAGGTAAAGATTCTTTGATGATAGCACAAATTTTATTAAATTCGAGGCTATATGCAGTAATGAACTTTGGTTTCTGTTTACCAATTTTGTTTTTGTTTTTGTTCTTATATTTAAGAAGATCTTCCCTGCCGATATTATCCACATAGACTTTTGTCTCATTAAGGACTTGTTCGGTATATCCTCTTTCTTTAAGCCTCTCTATAGCCTCTTTGACTTGTGTCTGATATTCAGTCTCAGTAGAACAATTTCTTTTTATGCATAGTATATTATATATATATATATATATTATATATATTATATTGCAGAATGGTATTCCCAGCAGTGGGTTTTCTGAACATTTTTGTATCTATGCTTTGTTCATATGTCCCGAAATAGATGATGGTTCTGTATAAAGCAAGTCACCTCGAAGGAAAAGAGAACAGGTGTGTGTATATATAGGGAAGTATTGGAAAAACTTGTATAGTGTGTCCCAGGTGTATGATGGACTGTACTCACATGAATCAGAGCTATCTCTAAGCTCTCTGTGTATAAAGCATGTAAGAATATAACCTCTCTCTGGCAATAAGCAGGTCTGCCACCAGATTTACAGTTAAAATGCATATTTATTACATAAAAACATAATGATACAGGACAAACATATCTAACAGACATGTTAAGTCCAGGCTAGTAACAGTTCTACGGAAAACAAAACGCCCCTGTATACTGAGCAGTTGCGTCAATGATGGAGACGGTTAATCAGACCACCCAAATAGAATGCCTGAGCAATGTTAAAAGTCTTTCTTGTATCAAATTACTCCAATCGTTTCCCAAATTCTTTTGGCTTTTTCAAGGAGTCTCTGAACATTGGTCAGGCATTCTATTTGGGTGGCTACTGGCAAACTGCTTCCCTCTAAGCACATCGGGCAAGGAGTCCACGTCTGGTTTACCCCATTACCCTTAAGGAGACTTTCCCCAGGGTCATAATACAACTACAAACTGAAAGATATGCAGGAATGAACATCTCGGTGGCTTGTTCTATAGCTTCTTGTAGCCCAATTGTGCTTTTCACAGAGGAAAACTCTCCTGAAGTATATTAGTCTGATCCCAGTCTAACAAGGTCAGTCCAGCCCCGAAATATCTGGCAATTTTCTTCTGAGCAAGGGAAATGGCAACCCCAGAAAATCATTGAGTTACAGCCACATCCCTCTAAGCACATGGTATTTCAGGACTAGACTGACTTTGTTAGGTGGGATCAGACCAATTGGGCTAAAAGAAGCTACACCCAGGTGGTAACTGGGCCATAGAACAAGCCACTGAGCTGTTCGTTCCTGGCAAACTGCTTCTTTCTGTTTGTATTCCCCTTTAATGCCACCCACACTAAACTATCTTTGCTACCACCACTCCAAGATTATTATAAGGGGAAATCCTAAGGAAAACCCCAGACGAACAGATTTAAATATCCTAAAACACAATTTAGCAAAAATCAATCTAAAAAAAACACAGTACGGTTATTACTAGTCTCTTCAGTAAGGTGGTTCAAATATTAAGCAAAGGCGAAATTTGAATAAAGGAACGTTTATTATGAACAAAAAAGAGTAACAGTGCATTTTTTAAAAAGGACAATAAGCATTAACAGAAGCGACACATGACCTAGTATTGCCAGTGAATAAATGAAATGAGTACAGAAAGTGGAATTGCACTCTTGTGGTTCACTAAATATAGAAATACACTTCTTCCCAAAGATTTCTCTCCAATTCAGGATACAGAATTTGAGCAATACATGGTGTATATCAAGTAGTAAGATTAAACACTTTTTTAATAAAATTGTAACATAAGCAACGCATTTCTCAGTGTAACAAAGCTGTTTCATCAGGCTTCATAAAAGGGTTAGTGTTCACATGCTATATATAACCAAACAAATGCTCAAGAATAATCTGCACAGGACAGATACAAACCAATCAAGTGATGTCATAACAAACAAAGCAGAGTAAATATAAACATAATCCTAAATGAAATGAAACATCAATTTAAGCAATCATTGTTCCAGAAATAAAATATGTACGCAATCAAAACATGCAGATTACATGTACATAAAATTTAAAATATAAAAACATACCATGATCGATAAATAAAGTTTATCTAAAGTTTATATGCCTAGATTATGGTACATACCTTATTAGGTGCTTTAGTGATATATAAGACACCGCTGCTGTTAGTTATATTTTAAAAACATCCAAAACAATTGTATTTGGAAAGCACACAATTGGTTGTTTGCTATACAGGGTGTGTTTAACACAACGGGACGGAACCTATCAGGGTTGTTGAAATGGGCGCTCCATCCGAAGAAAAGGGGAGTGTACTTGAAACGTCACTGGGACATAGAGGTAATATAATTAAAGCTCAAACTAGTGATTATTTTGTGTAATAAAAGACCAGACCAGAAAATAGTCTATTAGAAATATCGAACATCCAAAAGTGCACACAGAAAGCAAGGTATGTGTGCTCATTTGGTCACCAGCATCAGAGAGGGCCTTGAGGCGTGTCAACACGTCAATGAGTGACACGCCCCATCTCGTTGATGTGCACAATAGGGCCACGCTCCGATAAGTCAAAGAGAGTTACGCCTCCTTTGTGACGCTTTGGAAAATACCAATACTGTTTATAAATATTCTTATAATAGTAAATAAAAATCATAATTGAGGCTCTTGATATCGAATTAGAGGGATTGATATTTGTGAGACAAATATTGTGAATGGCAATTTCATAAAGCTTAAATATAAGCACACAAAGTGGTAGGCAATATTATGCATTTTATATATTTTATATACATGTCATCTGCATGTTTCGATTGCGTACATATTTTATTTCTGGAACAATGATTACTTAAATTGATGTTTCATTTCCCCATTCCATCATCCAAGACTTATGGAACTTTACCACAATTTGCTAATTTGTATGTACACTCCATAACCTTATTGTGATTTTTTTTTATATATATATAGATATTATTCTGATCACAAGCATTTAAAATTTTGACCTAGGGCGCCCCCAATTTTTCATATTGTTTATATAAAAAGGAGTTTAACACAATTACACAGTTCTTTTTTTTTTTTTTTTTTTTAAATTAACCCCTGACATCCTAAAATCATTAGGTCTTCATGATCGTGTTTCTTTGCAGAGTAATAGTCTGAATCAAACAGGAACAAAGCTTTAGCATTTCTAATTGCTCTGGTGTGGCTTAGCTGGATTTGGTTTCCAGCCCTAGTTCAAATGTCTTAGTGCCCACCTTTTTTGCTTCCTCTAAGAAGGGTTCTTCTTTTTCAATGTCCTTTATTTTATCAGAATCTCAAAACTCTTAATTTGATGACCTGGCCATTGAATGCTTAGTGCTGTCTCAGGTTTTTCTGACAAGGTTATTGATACCTTGATTTAGGCAAAAGAAACCTGTCAGCCCCCTGTCTTGTTACATGAGATAATAAAATTCAAAATTTTCAGCCTCTGATCAGAATTAAACCAGTTATTCATCCAGTTTCTCCTCCTTGGAATCTTAATCTTTTGAGGATTCTTCAAACTCCTTAGTTTGTCTATGCATGGTTTAGAACATTAGATTTTACTTTGGAATGTTGTTTTTCTTCTGGCTATTTCTTAGGCCAGAATGGTTTCTGAGATTTCAGCTTTGTCGTGCAAACCTCCTTTTTGGCATTTCATCAGGATTAAGGCAGCAGTTTGAACTAGTTATTAATTTCTTCCTAAGGTGGTATCTACGGATGCTATCAATCAGGACATTGTGGTTCCATCTCTTTGTCCAGCGCCTAACAATTATAAGGAAAAGCTTCTTTACAATCTGGATGTTGTGAGAACTCTCAAATGTTATGTGGAACTCCTCCTGATTGCAGTTTCCACATCTTGGGCCTTTTGTAATGAGGCTTTTATTGATCAGATTTTTAAGGCAGCTACTTGGTCTTGTTTGCACAATTTTTAAAAGTTTTATCACTTTGGTGTGTATGCCTTTTGTGAGGCTAGTTTTGGCAGGAAAGTTCTGCAGGCGGCAGTGCCTGATGAGCAACATACCTGCCTTAACTGTTTGTCGTCGTCCCCCTATTTCATGGTGATCCTGTGGACTTCACTGCTTGGGTATAGATTCCTACACGTGATAACTGGTGGATTCTTACTATTTGATGGAAGAAAACAAAATGTATGCTTACCTGATAAATTAATTTATTTCATAATGGTCAGAATCCACATTCCCCATGCTTTCTTTTTGTTCAGGTTATGGCAGTACTTGATTTGCATTTATTTTGCCTCACTTTATCTTTCTTGCTTTTTTGTTTGTAACTTAGACTTTAATTTATTACCTTGTCACAGTGGATCCAGCTTTTTGTCATTGGTCTGCCCTCACCTTGTTTCTCAGGCCATATTTTCTCTACTGTTACTGATAACATTTTACTTGCATGTTTGCAATAAACGCTAAAAATGTTTTGTGCGCATGAAAGCATTATTTAAACATGGTATTTATTCTTTAAATAACAAGATATGCATGTTTAAAAATGTAATATATTAATAATATAGAGCAACAGGATGCAAATGAGATTTATCAATAACCACTTCATTGGCTTTCCTCAGTTGGACTTTAAAAGGATTCAGTGATGATGACAAATAATTTGTGATAATGAAATTTTATTTTTTCTGATCTGTGACTAATTAAGCCCGATTTTTTTCTTTTACCAGGTTACATTATTAAGCGTTGAAATGACGGCACTTAAAGAAGAGAGAGACCATCTTCTGGCACTGAACCAAAACGATGAAACAAAGGAGCAGTTGATCAAGGCCATCAAGGACCGTGATGAGGCTTTAGAAAAGTAATATTTTTAATGGTTTGAAATGTATTGACGGTCACATACCACATCCACCTTCAGGTGGTGATACTGACCCCAGATGCATTAGAAAAGCAACAAAATCTCACCCTGTAAATATGCAATGGCACTTATATAAGTAACATTGACATCTATTGTATGCTCTATTTGAATCATGAAAGAAATATTTTGGGTCTTATGTCCCTTTTAAATAGCACAATATTTAATGACAGCTGGGGTTCTCAGGGGCATGCGGCTAATGCACAGCATATAACAAGGGGTTACTGTTAGTTGATAGAGTTAATGCCACATTTATTGATAAAATGTTTGAGGCAACCAGGGGGTTTTAGAAATGTCTGTTATTTCACTGTTCAAAGGAAGATAAATAATTTCTACGTTTTTTTCTGACTAATCGTGATGTCCTTTAACAGGAAAAATGCTGTGGAACAGGAGCTGGCGAAATGTAGAATAGATCTAATGTCTCTGAACACTCAGCTGGTAGATGCTATTCAGCAAAAACTAAATTTGTCCCAGCAGTTGGAGGCATGGCAGGTAAGCAAGAAGCTGTTCACATTCTTACACTTTACGGTCACTTACAACTGCGTCACATTTTAAATTTGTATCTGTATCCTTTAGTATATTATAAGTCTATGTTGTATTCATGGTTATAGAAACGGGAAGTGGTCACTTTCTGATGGCCGGTTCAATGAATGATACATAAAAAATGCAAGTCAGATCCAAACTGTTTCCAGAGTAAAACAGAATCTCTAAAGATTCATTGATGGTTTATTATGAAGAAAATCATAAGGTTCTGATACTTTAAGCAGCCATTCCTGGTGTAGTCCTTAAACTATATTTTATAACAGTTCACTTTATTAAAGATTAACTGGATGTGAAAACTAACTTTTTAAAAGTCACCTCGTCTGATCTCTGCACTTTTTGGTTTGCCAGTGATAATTGAGGAGTTGCAAAATTAACCTTTAAATAACTCTTCAATAAAGAGAAAAGTTGATGACATATTACTATTAGTATAACACTCGTGTAGTGCGAAGAAATTACTGAATACAGTGCTGTTAAACTAGTAATAGCTTTGGTGTTTAAATATTGAGAACGTTTTGAGAGAGAAAAAATCCATAGACCTAATTTAAGAGTTCTAAGGCCACTCTTAAAGGGACATTAAACCCCAAAAAATTATTTCATTATTATTCAGATAGAGAATACAATTTTTAAAAAGTTTCCAATTTACTTCTATTATCAAAAATGTTTCATTCTCATGTTATTCTTTGTTAAAGAGATACCTAGGTAGGTAGCATGCACATGCCTGAAAAGCACTACATGACAGGAAATAGTGCTGCCATCAAGTGCTCCTGCTAATGTATAACATTGTAGCAAAACTGCTGCTATATAGTGCTGCAGGCACGTGCACACTCATGAGCTTACATTTCTGCTTTTCAAATAAGGATAACAAGAAAACGAAGAAAATATGATAATAGAAGTTAATTAGAAAGTTGTTTAAAATGTTATGTTCTATCTAAATCATGAAAGAAAAAAAATTAGGTTTTACATTATTTTAAAAATGTTTAATTAGTTTAGGGGAATGAAAATCACAGCCAATCTGTGTGCGGCTTCTAGTGAGAGCATGTGTGTCTGTTTAATTCAGTTGTGTTATAGACAGGGTCTTCTCTACATATACTGTTACAATGCTTAATTCTCATTATCCATATTGTTCTAGAAACTGTAAAATTGTAATATAATGCACGTCATTGCTAAAAGGAAAGCTTTGCTCATTCAAAGCTAGAAAAATGTAAAATTGTGAATGAGGAATGTCTTCTGTGTATAAGTAACTACTGAATTGAGAAGAACTTTAGCTAGGCTCCCCATAGATTTGCATAATTTGACAAGTAATCCTCCAAATTACTGGAACATTGTACTCAAATTTTGTCATGCATATTTTTTTTAATAGCTGCTATTATAATATAAAAACGTGAGATACCCATGCATCTGTTGATCACTGGCTTATACAGGGACAACTCTTACAGATAACAAGTTGGTTCAGCACAGAATAATTTATTTTTCTCAAACAAACACAATTAAATATTGCAAATACTCATCTAGATAGAATACAATATTTTTGAGTACAGTGTCCCATTAAAGTGACATTTTAGTGTGAAAATTACTCATTTATTAGAGCATGTCATTTTTGCATTNNCCCCCCCCCCCCCCCTCTTAAAGGGCTTAAGCACATAGATTAAGTCCCCCTCAAGAGCCACAAGTACTGCAGCTACCGAGCTGGGCACTGTCAGTAATTAACAGGGTTATACACCTGCCGCTGCCAATGGTTCATTGCCTGTTTTCTAGTGCAGGACCAACAAGTGCGATCCTTTTACGGTGATTAAACACAGTTCCAGTGTAAGTAGCACAAAAATGAGGTTCTAATGAATTGCAGCTGTTTTTGCAACGTTCCTCAGCAGGTGTTTTAGAATCTCCCTTAAAGAAAAAAAACTTTATAGGGTACAAGTATGAACTTCAAAGATCTTGTGCTGTAATATAATAAAATCACAGGAAGGTGAGCATATGCAGCGTATCACTGATATTTAGACAGATGCTAGAAATGTGGCTTCCATTGTTAACCCATTGCTCAAGCTTGTGATACGATAGCTGTAATCTGCTACATTTGAAACGCACATTTCTGCAGAGCTGTTTTCTCAAGCACTAGGTGTTCACATGTATTTTGTCTCCGGGCTCTAGTTTGCTTCCTCAGGGCTTTTTACTATCTGGCTCCTTTGGTTTCTGATCTAATGGCCTTTCTCAGATCCTGTACCGACAACTTTAGTCATACACCCCTCCTGCCTTAGAGGTGAGATGTTGTCCCTGTGCAAATGTACTTCATCACTTCTTTTGATCTTGGACCATTCTAATTCACCAATCAACATTCATTCATCTGTTTTGTAATTCTGCTGTGCTCACGTCCACAAACACTTTTTTTTTTCTTTCTTGGCAGAAAGCTATTCTAAACTGCTTTATCATGTTGCTGCATCAGTTGCATGCATTTATTTTTTTGTCACAGAGCATGTTTGGTTTTGTATTCCATATGCTTTCTCTATTTCATTGTTACTGTATGTACTCTGGGGATAAAAATGCTAAAACTGAGAGCTTAGAAGACCATTACCCTATAGGAACAGCTGGAAAGTATTAATAGAGATTTCAGATCAGTATTATGTATAAGATGTGTTTTATTTGCGTAAAAACCCCATGAGACTTGGTTTCCTTCTTTTATAAAGCACAGCATGAAGCTACCTTCATGCTAGTGGGAAGGGCTTTTCAGTAAGGTAACATACAGGGTAGGCTTTCCGGTCATTAGGCAGTGGGGGAATGGCTGAGAGAGGTAAAGATCAGCATAGCTGAGAACCAGTTCTTACATTTTACATATACAATCAAGACTTAGCTAAATTCTTTTCTGAATTATTTCACATATAAGAGAACTTTTCTCAATAGACAGAGAAGAAATAGCTGGAGGGGTAGTAGGTTCAAGAGAATATATTTACATAAATGGTAGTTGATTTAAAGAATATATTTCCATTAAAGATGCTAAGAATAAATATAAGGGAACTCAAGAATACTTGTAACACACATAAAGCTTTCCTAATAATTCAGATAGATTTTGCTGTAAGTAGGCCCATCTGCCATATTTCTTTGTTTCTTAGATTTAGAAACGTAATCATGTAGGAAAGTATCAAGTTTAAATAGACACAGATCAATTGATACAGCTAATAATATTGTATTTCTGTTTATAAGCTGGGTGATAAAGGTATTTTATTTTTTTAATGCATCAGCTAACTGTAACAGCACATAATGAGATTACATAATGATGCACAGTAATGAGCAATTCCAAAACTACACCAATACTTGAGTGATGAACAGATGTGTAAATCTTTCAAGGTTAACTCTTTACAAACAGGTAAACTCATGACCATTAGAGGTCTAAAAGATGCATATTTCTCCTACATAGGTGTGTCCGGTCCACGGCTTCATCCTTACTTGTGGGTATATTCTCTTCCCTAACAGGAAATGGCAAAGAGGCACACAGCAAAAGCTGTCCATATAGCCCCTCCTCTGGCCCCGCCCCCCAGTCATTCTCTTTGCCGCTCTGAACAATTAGCATCTCCACGGGGATGGTAAAGAGTTTGTGGTGTTTAGTTGTAGTTTTTATTTCTTCTATCAAGAGTTTATTATTTTAAAATAGTGCCGGTTTGTACTATTTACTCTACAACAGAAAGTGAAGAAGATTTCTGTTAAAAGAGGAGTATGATTTTAGCAACAGTAACTAAAATCCATTGCTGTTCCCACGCAGGACTGTTGAA
>CAJPDP010719560.1:0-12110 GCA_905336975.1 Bombina variegata variegata
TTTTTAAATGTATGTAATTGGGGTTAATTTAGGGGTTGTTAGTGATTAGATTAATACTTTGCGTTGTGGGGGATGGCGGTTTAGGGGTTAATTAGGTAGATTGCATTGTGGGGGATGGTGGTTTAGGGGTTAATAGGTTAATTAGGTAGATTGCGTTGTGGGAGGTTGGCGGATTGGGGTTAATATGGTAATTAGGTACTTTGCGATGTGCGGGATGACAGATTAGAGGTTAATACATTTATTAGGTATTTTGCGATGTGGGGGGAGGCGGATTAGAGGTTAATACATTTATAAGGTACTTTGCGATATGGGGGGATGGCGGATTAGCTGTTAATACATTAGGTATTTTGCAATGTGGGGGTTGGCGGATTAAGGGTTAATCACTTTTATTATTAGTTGCGTTTTGGGTATGGCGGATTAGGGGTTAATACATTTATTAGGTATATTGCATTGTGGGGGATGGCGGTTTAGATTTTTTTTTTTTTTATTTGCATTCAACAACAAAAATAAAAATACACGATACATCATCTTATCCCAAAAATACCACACAGGGAATATCGTATAATACAATGATAAATTTATCACTTCACGTCATTGCTTCATGTAAATTACAAGGTAAATACATGCCAATGAATACATTCCCTGCGTTTAAGACGAGAAAAAAAAAAGGGATCTATACTTATTGCCTTGTCCACCTTTAGATTTTGGGGAATTCATTCTGTTCTATTGCAGTTTCCACAACCATGGAACCTTTAAAAGGCGAAATTATTTGTATTTGCATCTCTCTTGGAATTGAGAGGATCAGATTTTTCCATTTATCAAAAAAGCGTTTAATTTTTATTTCCAAATCAATCGCCATATAAAATTGTTCTAAAATTAACTGATTATTTACTTTCTGTACCAGTTCAGTCAACCTAGGGGCCTTTTTGGATTTCCAGTACTTAAGTATTAAAGTCCGCCCATGTAGGATTACAGAGTTAACAAATCTTTTATTGAATATATTTTTTGGTATATCTATTAAAAAAAAAAACATGTATATCTCGTAGATCAATTGTACAGTGCAAAATTTTATTAATCCAAAACCTAATTTTATTCCAAATTTTTTTAACTTTGGGGCAGTTCCATAAGCAGTGATATAAATCCGCAGCCGGGTCGTTGCATTTACAACATGAGTCACTATTTCTATTCCATTGAGATTTCAGATATGACATAATATATGCTTTATTTATTATTTTTGTTTGTGATTCTCTTGACATATATTATATTGTTGCCTCCTCTACTAATTTTAAAACTTTTATAAATTTATAAATATAGTTTTTTTCCAGGAAGAGGCTATTTTAATAATATTTTCTTGGCCCTGATGTGACTTCAAGTTTTTATAGAGGAAAGATATAGAAAAGTTACCAGCTTTATAAATATTAACCACAGGGTCAAGCACAGACCAGTCCATGTCCAATGCATTAGCTTTGGCCAGCTCATCTAAGTAATAACAAATCTACAAATACGCAAAAAAGTATTTATCTGAAAAGAGTTAAAATCTCTTTTCAGGTAAGCAAAGACTTTACACCTTTGAGCATCTTTCTCTTTTCAATTGTTGTACATAGACCAGGCCCTGCTGATTCCATCTCGTGAAAATTTTAGACTTAAGGGCTGGTATAAAATTAGAGTTGCCCTTAATCGGCAGATGTTTAGAATAGTTTAAATTTAAATTCAACATTTTAATTATTTTTTTGCCATGCCTTTATTACATTACTTAAGACAGGTAGCTGCTTGACCACTGTGGGCAATTTATTCCTAGGACAATGTAGAAAAGCTTTCAATGAATAGGGAGATGCCATCTTACTTTCTTGTCTGGTAGACGTACAGTATTAATTATTGTTAATCCAGTCCAGAGCTATCTTTCCTAAATACACTATATTATATAATTCAACATCTGGCAAGGAAAGACCTCCATCCATCCTTTGACAAGACAATGACTTTCCTCTTTAATCCCCAGATACATTTTAAACAGTTTTTTTTTAAATTCTTCAAGATCTCTATTTTTAATAAAAAAAGGCAAGTTTTGTAGTAGGTACAGAAGTTTTGGGAACATCATAATTTTTATCAAATTTATCTTACCTGACAATGATAAATGAAATTTAGACCAGTTTTGTAATTCCTTAAATATCTTAGTAAACATTTTAGGGTAATTCAAATTGTACCAGTCATTGGGGGTTTTAGAAAATACAATACCCAGCTATTTAAAGTTCTGATTCACTTCTCTAAATGAAGTGTCTTTCACACTATTTCTTGTTTTATATAACCAGAGGATTTCTGATTTAGATAAATTTGGTTTATATCCAGAAAAAAGCTCTAAATTCCTCCATAACTTTTTTCAGGATAGGGATACTTTTCTCAGAATTTCTGATAAACACTAGTAGATCATCTGCATATAGTAACAATGTACTTTTTCTTTGTCCCAATCTTATACCCTCTAGATCTTTCCTTAAGGCTATTGCCAGTGGTTCTATAGCTAAATTAAATAGATATGGAGATAACGGGCAGCCTTGTCTAGACCCCTTTTAAAGAAAAAAGTTTGGGGTAGGCATTCCATTTACCAGAATGGATACTGATGGATTTGTGTATATCATCTGAATAAAATTATTAATATAGCCCTGAAAACCAATTTCAGGGACGTGAATAGATGATCCCACGTCACGGAATCAAATGCTTTTTCTGCGTGAATTGCTACTATAGCTAGATCCGTGTTTATCTTGTGTTTTTTCCCTGAAGTTTGGCCCAATAATGGCTAATGATTAATTGTAACTTCCGCACATTAAAGATTACATTTCTTTTGGGCATAAACCCATACTGATCCCTATGTATTAGGGGGGCCTATTATAACTTTTATTCTCTGTGCAATAATAGACATAAGTATTTTGTAGTCATTATTTAGAAGTGAAATTGGTCGATATGCATTTATATCTGCCAGATCTTTATTTTTCTTTAAAACTAATTATATTAAAGAGGCATTAAAGTATCGAGAATGCGTAGTGTTTTGTATATAATAGTTGTTAAATAATTGTAAAGTTGGTACAATTTCCTCTATCAATATTTTATATAGTTCTATAGGTATCTGGTCTGGACCTGCAGCCTTATTTAAGGCTGAGGATTTAATTGCATGAATAACTTCTTTCTGAGTTATGTTACCATTAATTATGTTTAGTTGTTCTCTTGAAATTTTAGGGACTTGGAATTTCACCCATAAATCTGTTTTAATTTGATGATTAATGTCTCCTTTTGAATACATTTTTTGAAAGTATTGAAATACATAGTCCCTTATTCCCTGGATATTAGTAGATTTTTTTTCCATTAATTGTTAGAGTATCGATAATTTGTCTTTTTCGTTTAAGCCTTACAAGATTAGCTAGCGACTTCCCTGCCTTTCCCCCAAATCTAAAAAAAAAAAGCTCTAGTCCTCAGGTCTTCCTGTGCCATTTTTTTGTGTTAGGAATATTTCCCTTTCCTTTTTAACCTTATTATATATGTCCCAGGGACTTTTATTGGAGGGGTCGCTTATAAAAGCATTGTAACCATTACGGAGGCGCTAAGCTAGCAATAGATCTTTAGCTTGCATTTTGCGTTTATTTTGGATTATGCAAGCTTTAATTTCTCCTCTGGCTACTGCTTTAAATGTTTCCTAAAATAGTTCACTATTTTCTATATGGGATTGATTAAAATCAGAAAATGCTCTCCATTTTAGTCTTAACCAATTTTTGAAAGACGTGTTTGTTACCAAATATCTCAGGAAATAAAATCTTCCTATGTTATTACTATTCAGCTTCCAGTTCCTAAAATTACACTTCAACGTCAGAACTGCATGATCTGAAAGTGCTATTTCATTTATACCCACCACTGCTTCAAAACTGGTAGCCCTTTCAGAGATTAGGAAAGCATCAATTCTAGACATAGTTTTGTGTGTGTGTGTGTGACGAGCAAGTATACATTTTATTATCTGGGTTTTGTATTCTCCATACGTCCCGCATTTTTAACGAATGACAAAAATTCTGTATTAATTTTGCCTACTGCTTGCTGTTTCTATTTAGGGAAGGTTTTAGTCTATCCAATGAGGGGTGCATAACCATATTCAGGTCACCTGCCATAATTACATTTTTTGAGGTAAACTGCGCTAACTTTACTTGAAGACTATTCCAGAAAACTTTATCATATTTATTGGGGCCATAGACATTGCATAGTGTTAATTGGGCGCCTTCTACTTCAAGTTGTACTATAATATATCTCTCGTCCTTACCTAAATCAGAATACAAGATTTTATACATTACATTTTTATTGAATACAATGGCCACTCCTTTTTTTCTATTTACACATGGAGTTGCAATCACTTCACCCACCCAACCTGTTTTTAGTTTGTCCAACGCTTTCTCTTTCAGGTGGGTCTCCTGAATTAATGCTATATCAAGTTTAGATAACTTAAGATGCTTCAGAATAGTTTTCCATTTTTGGGGTGAAGTGATCCCACCCACATGCCAAGACACTAGCTGAAGATACTCCTCCTTATAGTTTTTCCTTAGATTAGGTTATTTATGGAGGACGGCAAGGCAAAACAAACAACAAAGCACAACCAGGCAGAACATAACAAAACAGGGCAAAACAGAACCAAACAAAACCAATTAAAACAAAATAAAACACAACAAAGCAAAAAAAAAAAAAATGATCCCAAGCAAAAGTATTGTAATACATTTTTTTTATTGCATTTGGTGTTGCCTCTCATGTTGCCATAGTAATATTAATCTCTCTCAAAAACAGTAATCCGTTTTCCCAACTTCAAATAAATCAGATTTTGGACAGGAAAATTACTGTAGGATTGTGTGATACTTTAATTGCTCTCCAACAGTGTTTATCTGCTGCTACTGCTTCTCAACTAACATTTTCAAGAGACCAGAACAAAGAACGTAACAAGCAGAGATTTTATAGATCTAAAAGCAACTTTCTTTCTTACATTTTAGAATACAATAACTTAACATAAATGTCTATTTTCAAATGTTTTTTTTTTCTGTTTGTATTAAAGGGACATGTAAGTAAAAATGAGACTTTTATGATTCAGAGAGAGTGTACAATTTATTTCTATTGTCAAAGTTACCTTTCCACTTGGTATCTTTACTGAAATGTAGCTCCTTTCTATGGCAGCATACTGAAGTAGGCTTAGGAGCATACACGTGTCTTGAGCATAATATGGGGCCAATTTTTCATGAGCCTTAAGGCTCGCCGGAAACAGCAGTTAAGAAGCAGTGCTCTTTAACTCGTCGGCCACCTCTGAGGCTGCGAACATCAATCCGCCTGATTGTATACGATTGGGTTGATTGACACCCCCTGCTAGCGGCTGATTGGCCGCAAATTTGCAGGGGGCGGCATTGCACAAGCAGTTCACCAGAGCTGCTTGTATAATGTTAAATGTCTACAGCATATGCTGTTGGCATTTAGCGATTTCTGTCAGACATGATCCACTGAGCGTATCATGTCGGGCAGACAGTTGATAAATCGGCCCCTATGTCATCAGTGTATGCAACAATGTTATAGATGTAGTACTTAAGACAGGTGCATGCTCCTGAGCTCACTCCAGCATGTTCTCACAGAAAGGAGCTAAGCTTCAACAAAAGATACCAAGAGAAACGGATACATTTGATTACAGGAATAAACTGGAAACACATATGCTCTGCTCTTTGATTTATATTCTCATAATACATAATTCTATTTTTTTTTTCTTTACAATACAAGGGTAAGAAAAATATTGGATAAAAAAAAAATAATCTCCATATCATTTTCCTCTTTCAGTCATGTTAAAGTGTCACGTATAAAATGAGATTCAAATGCAAAATAAATCAAATTTCTTTAGAATCTTTACAAACTCCAGATTTTATTACATTTTTCTACAGTCCTATTCAATTTGTAAAACACCTCTTCTATATAACCAATGTATGAAACAAAATCTTCTCTCTCATTGCAGCTTAGAATGTTATCTCTTCCTCCTGTTAATCCCCTAATACAGGAACATGTATAAATACTACATTAATGGACCATAAAATAACATAGTTAAAATGTAAATGCGTATCTAGATATGCTCACGGCACCAACATTCAAACGCCATACCAGTTTAAAGAGCGACTGTGTCTTGTAGCAAGGCTGTGATATCACACATTTATGTATTTTTATGTTTATGATATGGTAAGATATAAAGACATTTTTGCAAACTGTGCCATGTTACTGTTTTGTAGAGCACTTTGGATATAAATTCAGTATGCTGTAGATCCAATCTTTTTAAACCTTTTGGTCTGCCATACTTCTTTTGTGCATTATCAGTATACCTAAAGGTACATAGGTTGCTACTGTATAATATGTCAATCATTTAAAGGGACAGTCTACACCTTGATCATCTTAAAGGTACAGTCTAGTCTAAAATACACTTTCATGATTCAGATAAAGAATGTAATTTTAATCAATTTTCCAATTTACTTTGATCAAAAAATTTGCTTTGTTCTCTTGGTATTAGTTGAAAGCTAAACCTAGGAGGTTCATATGCTCTTTCCAAGCCCTTGAAGGCTGCCTCTTCTCTTAGGGCATTTTGACAGTTTTTCACCACTAGAGGGTGTTCATGTCTGTCATATAGATAACACTGTGCTCATGCACATGAAGTTCAGGTGAGCCAGCTCTGATTGGCTAAAATGGATGTCTGTCAAAAGAATTAAAATAAGGGGGCAGTTTGCAGAGGCTTAGATGCAAGGTAAAAAGTGTATTTATATAACTGGTTGTGCAAAACTAGGGAATCGGTAATAAAGGGATTGTCTATTTTAAAACAATAGCAATTCTTGTGTAGACTGTCCCTTTAAATACCTTTGAAACAGCTATAGCTTTTATTAGAAGCATTTTTGCTAATGCATGTATATTACAAAATTGCTTCTGTTATTTACCAAAATGCACCCATGTGGTTTCAGATTTTGGCTGGAATATCCCTTTAAGATGACTAAGGTGTTGTCCTTTTAACTGTTTGAATTTAATTCATGAAGATATTTTAATCTTATTGTACAGTCTAATCTTACTCACGAGTGTTGCTCCAGCTGCTTTTTCAGGGGTGTGTGGGTTTTCTCATTTAATAACCAGTGAATACACTTTAATGTATTAAAAGAATTGTCATAGGCTAGTGCTTTCATTTTCTTTTCAAACATCGCCAAAATGCTTCCTGAAAGGGTGGCCGGCGCTATGATCCCAGTAGTAACTAATTAGACTGTAGAATCCGATTATATTACTAGAAAATAGGTGAGTTAATTGAGTTCATGAATTGTATTTAAGTTTATTTGAAGATTCATAGATTAGCTGCATTTACCATCATTTTAACACTCAGTTTAAGCAAACTATCTTGTAGCCATTTCTAACACTAGATGCTTGAAATTAGCCCCTGCATTAAAACTGCATACAAATCTGACACCAATGGTAAAGGAAACATAACAAATGGGGAATTTACTGATTTGAATTTTAAGTATTACATAGCCATGTCTTACTAAATATAGGTAAATGGGTTTGAAAATGTTTAAATCTTGCCTATTTTTTGTAATGTAGACACCTTGTCATGTGACCTAGCTCAGTGTAATATCTGTATACTCATGCATGCTAAAATGCCCAAACACTTGTAAATAAAACTGTATAATCATTTAGGATTTTTTGGCTTATATAGTATTAAGTGTGCAGAAAGTTTGAGACAATAAGGTAACTAATGGCGGTTATGGGAGGACTCACATTAGTCAGACTGGAAGACTGTGGTTTCTCTTGTTCAGGGAAATTGTAGTCCTTGAAAATAAAACCTACTCATGAAAACTGCTTACAAAAAGCGTCTCTGCTTGTTGTATATAGCTTCTAACTTTTCAAACCGATCAGACCATTGAACGTTTTATACAAATTACTATTAATATTTGGTTTGAGGCTAACGAAACATTGTTTTCTTGTAGGTGTATTTTAAGCAACTCTGCCGTAAATGCCAGAAGGGATTTAATCCTTATAGGGTTGAACAAATTCAATGCCAGGTTAGTAAACTGAAATGATTTCACTTAACCCATCTAAACTGTTAGGCGTTGTACTCCTGATAATCTGTAATAAAGCCTTAAATATCAAAAGCTAACCTCAAGCTCTTTAAGTAGAAACTAGCAAGATATGCATGGTAAGAACTTTATAGCCACAATGTACTGTAAAATTATTTTTCCTGCTGCAAACGACGAAATTGAAAATCTCTCTGGGTTTATTTTTGTATATAAAATGGCTGTATTGTAACCTACATCCATTGTTCTCAAGAACATGCTCATACATAGGCTGAGCCTGCATAAATTACCCTATACGCCAAGGCCTCATCTAAAATCTTTCTGTGCACAATGGCTGATACTTAGCACTATTAAAAAAGAAAATTGCAACCCTAAAGGTTGTGCCAATACTGCTAGTTAATAATCTTAAATGAGATCATAAAAAGAAACAATACTCGCCAGTATATTAGAAGTAAAAAAAAAAACAACCTTTTTTTCTTCCTTTCAAATTTAATGTTCACCAGGGCTTGCAAAATACTTGTGTGCTTTTAAAAAAAATCTTCCTTTTTTGTAAAGAAAATATGTATTTAACAGGCTTGCAGGTTGTCATATTTCCATTTAAAACCGCAAAAGCATTGAACCACAGCCTAGTTTAACATAATAGGATACACATCAATTGGACCCAGACAACATCACAAGGCTACTACACACCCTGGCACATGTGCTCCCTTATGCAGCTGTCACCCCCTCCCAACAAGGAACTAAAAGAGCTATAAGTAACCCACTTCCCAACCCTGAGCAAATCACCAGCTAATAAGGAAATAGTCTGTTAGCCACACACAATTAGTCTTGTTTTGTTCTCACTAGCCCTTCCTACCACCACCTTACCAGAGCTGCCTCAAACATAAATCCCCCTACACTGCATAACAGCTGGCATTTACCCCAGGGGCAATTACCATCCTGGGAACCAATAAATAACTGGGGCAAAGCCTAGAACAGAACAGTATATGCTGTTAAAGTCAAGGGGCAAATACCTTAGCATAGCTGGCAGGTAGAACAGGTGCAGAACTGAGGGGACAGGTAGTGGGGTGGGGTGCAGCTTACCACCTTTGGGTGCAATACTGCAACATGATCCATGCTGCTGCCTTCCACTACGCAGCAGCTCCTAAACCCTAACAGTAATCACTGCCTCTGAAGGGTAGGCACCCATTCTTAGTTGCTGCAGCGACCATTTAACTGCAGAAGGGATGGCTAGCTGGCCAGGTTCATTAGGGGACAAACGACACTTGTGTATATATTAAACTATCATTATCCATTGCATACACTAAAGCCACACGTCCCATGAGATCAGCAGTCTGGGTTGCATTAACACACAGCCAGAGTTCACAAAAACAATAGAGTGCAACTTAGTCTGCACTTTGCTGCTTGCCTAACCCTTTCTTAAATTGCACTGAGAGAACAAACTCCAATCCATAATGTTGATAAGAATGGCCTGCTCACCACACTTTTGAAACTTAGTCTTGTTTTAAATTGCAAGTGCTGCTCAACATTTCACCACTTACAGAATCTCCACTTCATCAGGGACAGTAATGTTTGTTGCATATAAGGGAATTTTAAAATCTACTCCAATAGATCATTACATACAGGTACTACCAGTTGGCTTTTAAATAAAAATAACTACTTTTTTTATACCGGACCTTTAACATTCTTAAACGATACCTTCATAGTTTGCAGAATAGCCTTAAATGGACACTAAAAATTGCATGCTCTGAATCATGAAGTTTATTTCCATTATCAAATGATGTAGTCTCTAAAATAGTCTTTTATGGACACTTCTGGAGGCACCAGCTACTACAAAGTATGTGCAAGAGTTCGGTAAAGGGGTCTTAACTTTTTTAAATTTTTTTTTAATGAAATTTAACTATTAGTGATAAATGGTACAAAGTATAACCTGCAAATTAAGTCAGATTGATTGGCTGTATGGCCCTTGCATCAACTAGGGTGAGGAAGTCTTATTCAGATTGGTAAAAAAACAGAAATTGTCAAAGTAGAAGGAACTCTAAAGGTGTTCAGAGTATATAAAACATCTCCTTTGACCTCAAGTCACAATGATAAAGGGAGTTCAATTTTGTATTTTTTATGAACAAAACCTCAGAACCAGTTGAGAACAATGCTTTACCAAAAAACATTTTTTTTTTTTATTTTTTTTTTAGTAATCCTGGTCTCATGTCAAACATTAAATTGTGCCAAGGACGCACTAAACATAGGGTGATATATAAAGGATAACAGTAGAAAATCTAAACTAGCCACTAATAGCGTGACTAAAAAATGACTTTTTATGGATTAGTCAAGTGGTGGAGAGGAAAAGGGAGTAGAAACTAAAATAACCTTGTTTAGACTATCTACCACATGGAAATGTGAATGTCTATCAGTCTTGCATTTTATTTCTTGTTGAGTGTGTATAAAATTTATATTAAAATCGTAGATAGCAGTTGATATGGAGGATTTCAGGGTTGCGGTTAACTTGGACACCCATTTGTCTCCCATTGTGTAGGGGGAGATAATTCCCACCTTGATATATTAAGCACACAATTTCTATGATTTACAAAATGAGTATAGCCCATGATAAAAAGGTTCAAATGGTGTCAGTGGTCAGTTCATGTTTGTCTTGGTTAATCATGAAGGAGGTTTGAAAGTTGGGCATAACCAAACCATGGTGTATTCTAATGCTGACTGCAATCCTAAAAATGTCAAAATTTGTTTGCTGTCAAAACTACTGTTAATTCTAAATTCAGATTAGAAGTTCAGTAAACACCTTGTAATTACAAGATTTCTGTTTTGCTATAAAATAACTTGTTAATTAACATTGTGTTTGCAGCACTTGTCTGAATAGCTAAACTCCACCCATCTGCCTTAATTGGAGGAGCTATGCCAGGGTTTACTCAGTGGACTAAGCTAGCCACGGTCATAGCTAGTATAAATGAATTGCTTTGCAGTTATCTATAAAAAGCTAAATTAGGGAAAGATTTAGCAGTGTTCAGAGTATGCAGGGTGCTTTTTGTAGGTCTGAGATCTAAAGAAGCTACAATTTTCAGAGCTAAATTATATGGGGGGAAAAGGGGATACAATTGGAGTATATGGCAGTCTACTCTACATAACAAGACATTTTTATTTATTAAAGTCTCAAGGTGTTTGTGCTATTGTATCAAGTGCATAATACATTTAATAGTACTTTGACAATGAATGTGTAAATCGCAATGCAATTCTTATATTGGTGAAAACCTGATTAACTATTGTGGCTACACATGAGTATATAGCTATTGTCCTTTGCTGTGACCTGTTTGTTTCTATATCTGTTTATAGTTTCACTCAGATTAGGTCAGTAACTTCCTGAACTAGATTTGTGTAAGTCTCAACATATTTGCTATTAAAATGATTCAATCATGGTATAAGGAATATTAAACAACCACATGCAAGTAGGCTTACTCATTGTTGTAAGCTGTTAAGGTAACAAACCTCATGCAACTTTTTAAACTGCTTCATATGAAAGGTTGGCTAATCAACAATGTAGTCAAACCTGTAGCAACAAAGTTTATTTTTATTGGTGCTAGAGAAGTCAATCTCCACCAGTGTCTAATAGTCCGAGTGTCAAAATGCACTGGTCAAAGATTTACAAAAGCGAACATGGTTTAAACTGTCTTAATGTGTCAAGCTTTTTATGAAGGGCTGACTTACTCAAAAGCCCTTTATACAGCATCTGTTGGATGAATCGGTCGCAAGATGTCGGGTGTCAGTCATTGAAATGCCATCAAATTATATAAATTCTTTATAGCCACACCAAATTTGAAAAAGATCACCCCAAATGCTGTTTTTTTTTTTTTTTTTTTTTTTTGAGTGAAACGGGTCTTATTTTTCTGAATGCCATTTCTCCAGCCTGTCACTGCCACAAACCTGTTCAGATTTTTAAATGTGTACTTTAAACTTGATCATGTTTCTTTGTTTGTAATAGTGCATATTATCATGAACACTTAAAGGTACATTAAACCC
>CAJPDP010719628.1:0-12245 GCA_905336975.1 Bombina variegata variegata
CGAAATTCCAGCGTATTTGCAGTTGATGGCTTGATAAATAGGCCTCACGTGTTTATAGGCGTATACAGACTTTTTTCCAGGATACCCTAAACATAATAATATCAGTGGCAACATGTGTGGCATATCATTATAAACATTGAGGCTCATTGTCATTAGAAGGATGGCTGTTTATGCGTAGATATAATTGACAAAGTCTGGGGGGATAGGCATTTCCCCCCTCTTTCTCTAGATTAGCATAAGGGTAGTTTGGCTTTCAATTTAAAGGGAAATTAAAATCAAAATTGAATTCAGTATATAAATGGTTTAATTATGCAAAGCTAAAAAAACAGCAACTTTGAAATGTGCTTTCATGAAATATTTTGCCTGTTTTACTGTAATTTAAAGGGATAGTAACTTCAAATTAAATGTAATGGATTGTTAAACAACTTTCAAATGTACTACTGTTATTAATTTTGCTTAGTTCTCTTGGTACCCTTTGTTAAAGAGTAGTCATAGATGAGCTCAGGAGTGTGCACATGTCTTTAGTCATGTGGCAGCATTGTTTGCTACAATGTTTATAGCAATGTTATACATTGTTGCAAACACTTCTGCCATAGAATACTAAAGACACGTGCATGCTTCTGAGCTTCTATTAGCCCAATTAGGTTTAACCATCAACAAATGATACCAAGAGAATAAAGCAAATTTGACAACTAAGTCTCTCTAAGTCATGAATGTTTAATTGTGGCTTTACTGTCACTTTAATTCTGAAAATTGTAATGTAAACACTAACAACTGCTGCACCTAAGAAACTGCGGAATGCATTTCATCTAATTCAAAACCCTAATGCTCCTACATGCTGCACCATAATTGCTTTATTATTACAGCAGCTTATTTATATTACCACTCAAAGAAATAAAAAGGGTGCACACAGTCCAGGTAAAGTGCGCTTACACAGGTGCTAGCAGTCTCATATATTTAAGTGAAAAACATGCCAAAGGAAGAGCAGGGTACTTAATATTGCCTGCTTAAGAAGGACAATGTTGCACTCAGTAAAACAGTGCTGTATTGCAAAAAAGAAGAGCAGAATAGTCTGCCAATTCCACACTCACCACAAACAAATAGCATATATGCTGGAGTCCTGATGATGTTGCTACTACATCTTGCATAGTGGATAGCTGATTGCTGCGAGGCGGTGAGGTTTGAATTTTGCAAGTGAAAACACTGCTGCACTGTTGCTCGGTTCCTGGAAGTAGGAGGCTAACTGTAGCACCCAGAACAAGGACTGTACTATTGAGGTTAGTGAGCGGTTAGAAAGTCTTGCATCCCCCCGGTCTCGGCAACAGTGCCATCTCAGTGGCACTTTTTGTATCCCGGAACTGCTGATCGCCACCTTGACATAGTGGTCTGCAATCTCTGCCTTTACTGTGCCAATGATATAACTGTGGAGGTCGTTTTACCGGAGTGTGTCATTTGACACTCGAGTGCCCGGTGCTCTGTCTTAGTGGCCTGCCGGCTTAGTTACATGCTAGCATGTGGGGGATATGTTATTCTTTGCATTAACCACTGTTTTTTCTCTATGCTTGATAGGTGTCTGGTTATTTGTATATATGCTATTTGTTTGTGGTGAGTGTGGAATTGGCAGACTATTCTGCTCTTCTTTTTTGCAATAAAGCGTTTTACTGAGTGCAGCCTTGTACTTCTTTAGCAGGCAATATGTAGTATTCAGCTTATTTATATTATTTATATATGTCCCTTATTGGTCACTGTAATCTTGACCTGATGTGTCCCTGGACTACAAAGCATGGGAATTATTTTGCTAACAATTTTCTTTCATCCGATGGTAAGAATCCATGAGTTATTACATGTGGTAACTACCCTCCCGACCACCATGAGGAGGCAACAGATATCCCAACACAACAGAGCCTTACATCTGTCCCACTTCCCATGATCCTCAGTCATTTTATTTTACCTCCTTGATGAGGAGTGAGGTGAAAGTGAAGTGCAGATCTAGTCATCATTCAGACGAGGTCCTCTATTCAATCTGAGGCTCAGTTCCTTCTTGTAGTAACCTGTCATTCAGAGGGGTAGACAAGGAGTTATCAACCAGACAGTGAAAGGTCTTGGAGAGAAATGGCACATGCCTCCCAGATGAAATGTTGTCTTGGCCACCAATCCCCTGGTATGCAGTGAACTGCTCCTTGTGGATCCACAACCCTCTCTAGGTATAATGTGGAAATCCCCTTGTTTGAAGATGGGGTTACTGACATAGATCCTTGGCATCATGTGCGTATTGTCTAGGATGTGCTTGTCTACTGGAAGCAAGTTGCAGCAACTGAAGTTAGCACAGTGAATGAAGTTGCTGATAGGTAAGTACTTTGCATCTTCATAGCTTACCGGCTATTAGTATGAATGTTTATACACACTTCACATAGTCTGGGTACATATATTTGTACACCATGCACCTTATATTAGCAATTTATAGCACTTTTGGGCTCTTTAAAAACAATCTTGATTTATTTTCAGAACATTGTTGCTTTAAATTTAGCACAGTTGGCATAGCGTGCTCAGAAGTTACCTTTGAGCTGTACACAGTGTACTTTCCTTCATCAGCGCTAAATTTCTTCTTATTACCTTCGTATTCTTGGCTTTAGCACTCACCGGTAGCACAGTTGCACTTAAGGGTTAACAATTTTAGCATGCATTTTGTGAGATATAATACTTTCCCGTTCCTGTGTTGCTGTATCCTTTTCAGCGTGTAGGAAGGCTCTCAGGAGCAGTGGAGGTGGTAAGGCACTCGAATCAACAGAGCTTGGTCTAAACTGGGTACACATTTTATTTAACCCTTTATGTTCTCTATTTGAGTCTCAGGACCCTGCTGCTGTGGCAGAGAATGTGTCCTTTAATTTCAGGCTTGAGCATATTTATGCTTTATTGTATGAAGTTTAGTTAAGCAATCAGTTAAGAGGTTTGATTAATTCTTTAAGGCAGTTAAAAAAAAAACATGCCTGTTTAAATTTATGTTTCCTCTTCTTTCTGTTAATACAAATAAAGGAAAACCATTCCTAAAGTAGATCCAGCTACTTCTACTGTTGCCAGGTGTACTACTCTTCCTTTGAAGTATAGTTCCTCTTTTAAGGATCCTTTAGACAAGGTTTTCATATGCAATATTTTCAGCATGCGGTTTTTATGTTTTGACCTGCTGTCAGTGTTGCCTGCGTAGTCACTGCTGCTGTTGTTTGGTTTGCCAACCTTTCAGAACTTGTTTCTGGGCAAACCACTTTGGATGAGATTCAGGATCACATTAATCCCCTGAGAACAGCAAATTCATTTTTTTTGTGATGCACTAGTGGAAATTATTTTCATTAATGCTAAGAATGATGTGTTAACTGTTTTAGATAGATACACTTTGGTTTACTGATATGGATCTAAATGCTTACTCTACCTTTCTACAGTATATTCTTGCTTGGGCCTGGACTGGATGCTATTATTGCCACAGTCACTGGGGGTAAGGGAGCTTTTCTGCCCCCCAAATAAAAATCTAAGGGTAAGCTTACATCTGCAGGACATTCTCATATCATTTGGCAGTCTAAGGCTCAAAAAGCTTCCCTCTCTGCCCAGAGTTATGGCTTTTCCAAATCTTCCTGGAAGTCCAGCTCATCTTGGTCCAAAAACAAACTATCCAAGAAGTCTACCCCAGCCTTCAAGACTGCATGGAGGTGTGGCCCCCATACCAGACCAGTGTCTGGTGGGGGAAGATTGAGCCTCTTGTGGGAGGCTTGGAGAAGATCTGTTCAGGATCCTTGTGTATTTAAAAATGAAGAGATGTTTAAGAAATGTGGAATCAATATTAATAGTTGTTCCAGTTCCAACTTCAGAATTAAACTAGGGTTTTATTTAAAATATCTTAATAGGATCAAATAAAGTGTCTCACATCAGTTGCTTCAGTGTCATGGTTGGAAATTAAATCAAGTAGAATTCCAAGTTTGTTTATAAGTGCACCCTATTTTTCTCTGCTCAGAGAGACAAGTTCTAATAAGGTGGATGTTCAAGATCATCTGACAGATAATTGAATATGTTAAAAAATGCATATTTTAATCACATAAAAGGAGACAATTTCAAATTAAACCTTAATAAAAGCATATATTAATCAATAAATAGTGAATATTGCTAAAACTTGACCATTGGTTTATATTTCAAGATATCTTGTATGAATTAGTTGACTCAGGTTGTGTTCTAATAGATAACCTTCAGTCTTATTTCTATATAGTTAAAGTTGCCAAATATTGATATTAAAAGGTCATTAGCAACATTTCAAATGTTTCTTTTTTTCACAGGATTTGGAGATTTTTGTTATATCTATTTGATCACAATCAAGGTTTTTTCCACTGTTTTTTAGCTTGGATTTTATCAACACTTGTGATATCACTACACTCCATATTTTTCTTTTGCATTTTTTTGATTCTTTACTTTCACCCATTTTCCAATTGGACTTATTTGGATATACAATTATATTATTATTTTTCAACAGTTATTTTTTACACTCCTACTTTGGAACATTTGAACTTATTTGGATTCAGATTTTCTCACGATGAACTATTCACTTTTTTAATTTGACTGGACTGTTATTATATATTTATCCGCATTATATTAATCTTTTGTATTGTACTGCATTAATGTATTGTATTATATTGTATTATCTTACACACTTTTGCACTTAAGTACCTCTAGAGTAGTTTTCATTGTGTACACTCCGTCTTTATACCGCATTGGATTGTGTTCCTCTGCCCCTTTCTTTCTTTTTTAATTCACATTTTTAATCCGCATTTATTGTTCTCAACCTGACATCTGTATATTGGTTGTTTCTAATTTTAATTTTAATTGTGACATGGATCCATGTAAAATTTGTTATTAAAATTGTTATTATCTTTCAAATGTAGTTTGCTACCTTAACGTGTTTTTATATTTATATTCGAATCATATTCAAAATTTATTGGCTACATATTACCAGCGTCACATAATTTTAACTGTCACTTACTGGTTCCCACGGTTTGTATTTCACGATCATCGTATTAGACCTGGCCTTGGTTTAGGCGCTCCTTCCACTTACCATTTAGCACATGTAGAAATATGTATTTATGAATACATAGAACAGATTCTGCTATGTTAATAACATTGGAATGTGAAATATTTTTATTTTTATGTTGGGTTAGCGCACTTGAGAATATGCGTTCGGGTTAGCACACAAGTGGGGTGTTTTTCCACTTTTTTCCACTTTTATTTTGATGTGGAATAGTTTATCGCGCGCAATATTCTAAACACCTTTTTGCGCACGTCGGACTAGTGTGAAAGCGATAACTTTTTACTTTCAACTCATAATACGAGCGCAACCCGACGCATACAAAAAGTTTACTTCTAGCGCAATTAGCATTCCATTAGCGGAAGCTTTTATTGACAATGCAATTTTTCCTTATACAAAGGAACTGTACATCAGAAAGAGTGACAATTGGGATAAAGGCATTTATAGTTGTGCACCATTATGATTTTTTTCTCTTTAAATGATCTGTACTCTTTTTTAAAAATATAAAAAAACAAGCTTTTTACACTTGTTCCGTCCTAATACACTTGCTATTAGTACACTTTTATCTTTCAAAGTCATGATTTTCTAAAAAGCAATAGAGAAGCGTACAGTCTGTTCTTCTTTGTTCGTTTCTGTAAAACATAAAAAATTGCTCCCAGTGTTGATTACATGGTCAGAAGATTTCTCTGGCCAATTTTTATGTAAGTTTCCTCTTAGCGCTTTCATTTTAGATATTTAATTCTAGCTGCCAGATTAAAATAAAAATTGAAGCATCCAAGGCTGTTTCGTCTTCAGGTTAAACCCCCCCAAAAAAATAAAATAAAAAACACATCTTTTTTTAATGTAGCCCATCATTGCACACACAAAATTTAATATTTCCTGGGAAACAGAATAAAAATAATATACTACATTCATTTTATTACTTTCTATTTTCTGTACACTGAATGTTTTTTTTGTATTATAAATAACAGATTTATTGTGCTTGTAAATGCTCTCCAAATAATAATTTAGTTTCCATATTTTGAATTAAAGATAATACTTGCATTCAGATAAAATTTGATTTGAAAATTTAATTCCACCTCTGTTGCTAGAATTCATTATAAGCAAAGGGAAAATGTTTTACTAGCATATATAATCTGTTTGTTTTTTGTTGACTAGACACATTCTGAGCTGCTGTTTTTGCTAAATATAGATAATATTTGATTACTATTAATTGACTCTTATTTATTAGTATGTTCTAGCATTTTAATTTAATGACATTTTATGTTTTAAGAAGGTGATAAGACATACTTGAGTGCCTTATTGATGAAGACTTTGTCCCCACTGACTATAAGATCATTTTTAAATGTAGAGGGAGGGGCTATTACAAAGCCACTGTTTCTTCCTCATATATAATTAGAGGAAGATTCCTCATTTAAAGGAATTAAATCCTCTCTTTTGAATAAGGCATCATGTACCCTTAAATAGGCTCAGTAGCTGCTGATTGGTGGCTGCACGTAAATGCCTTGTGTGATTGTCTCAACCATGTGCATTGCTATTTCTTCAACAAAGGATATCTGAAGAATGAATCAAATTAAATAATAGAAGTCAATTGGAATGTTGTTTAAAATTGTATGCTCTATTTGAATCATGAAAAAACAATTTTGGGTTTCATGTCCCTTTAACTGTCAGAACTATTGATTTCTCAACCTTTTCCCACAGGAAAATCCTAAATAAACTGCTAAATAATTCCAGATGTTTTGCATAGTTGTTATCATGTGTTTGAAAATGTAGATTTGGTAGATGCTGTGAGCGAAGTTAAATATGATTAGGCCAGGGGTCAAGTCCTACAAAATGTAGGAACTTTCAACTCACCAAGGCACCAATATTTCCACACCCCTCAAAATTAAAGGGATATGAAACTCTAAATGTTTTTCTTTCACAATTCAGATAGAGCATGCAATATTAGCCACCAATCAGCAACTGCTACCCAGGCTGCTGAACCAAAAATGGTCTGGCTCCTAAGCTTACATTCCTGCTTTTTCAAATAAAGATACAAAGAGAACAACGAAAAAAATTGTTGCACGGCGCTAGAGTGTTCGGGTTTGGCTTGAAGAAAAGGTGGCAACCCTGGTGCCAGGACGTTGTGCAAGAGCAGCCTGGAAGTGTGTAATCTGTTTTCTACAGTGATAATAAGAAGGGTTTTATAGTTTTCTTGCACTATTTCAAAAGAGCTTTATTTCAAGATCATAAACTGTTACAAACTATTCAACATTTTCTTTTTAGTTACAAGTGAGTTCTCAAAAATCTGACATCCAATGCCTTATACAATAGACTTTTCTTTATAAGTGCAAACTGTCCGTGCATGGTAAATCCGAAGATCCTTTCCAAATCAATGTCCATATAGGTAGTCCGGACTGTGCAACATTTCAAACAAAAAGTTAACTAAACATGTGCAAAGTTATACAATAGTAAATCTAGTATCATAAGAAAGATAAAAATAAATGGTTCTTGGTGCTAAATGAGATTGAAAAAGGGATGCCTCTCAGCGCAGTGTGTATACCATGAGACAGGGTGTGATGCCCTATTCCTACTTTATAGGTCTGGATGATCCATGTATTCGGCCCATAGAACCAACATTCTATCATGTACGTCGATAGTGCCTTGCTGTATGTGGTGATACCTCTCTAAACAAATTAGTGTGTCCACCTGGGTTCACCATTCCCCCGCCGTTGGTGTGTTTCGAGTTTTCCAATGCTTTGGGATTAGCATTTTGGCACCATTTAACATAATCAACCTTAATGCTCTACAAGCTTTGCATTCAAGTTTGGGTAGTAAGAGGAATAATAGTGTCCTGGGGCTGTTCTGCAATGACTTCCCCGTGACTACTGCAATGTGTTCTAGGATCTCTATCCAATATATGTCTAATCTAGGGCAGTCCCACCAGATGTGTGTGAGTGTTCCCTCCCTCCCACAATTTCTCCAGCATTTCCCCGAGGTTGTTTTGTATATTTTTCTCAATCTGCTAGGGGTGAGGTACCACCTGGATAATAATTTGTAACTAGATTCTTGTACTCTAGTGGAGATTGAAGCTCTTTTTGTGGTCTGGAAAGCTATCAGCCAGTCTCGTTGGTCTATATTTGTTTGTAACTCCTTTTCCCAAACTTTGGTATATGAAGGGAGTAAAGATACGTCATCCACCATCAAAGGTTTGTACATGAGTGATATTGTGTGTGCTCTTGGGGTGTCGCGCATGCAGACACTTTCAAAGGGGGTCATTTTTCTGGTAAGGTTATGTTTCTGTTTGTGCGTCTCTAGGAAACTGTTAAGCTGGTAATGTAATAGCCAATTCATGGCAATTTCTGGTTTATATCTTTTATTTCTGCTATAGGCTTTAACCTAGGTCCGTCTGTCAATGCTGAGATAGTCCAGTCCCTAAAAAGCATCGCCTGTCCTGAGTCCCTATCTGTGTGATTCCATGGAACTACTTGGTTTCGGTAAGTGGGTGTCAGTGGGGAAAACTGTGAGGAGTTGAGGTGTTTAAGATCTTGTCCCAGTTTGTGTAGAAATCTGATAGTAGAGGGTAAGTTGAGGCCGCCTCTGGCCTATTTCTCCCCAAGAGCCATGCCGAGGTGCCGGCATTTTTTGTGCCTAGGATGTCACAGTCCAACTGTACCCAAATCTTGTTGTAGTCGTTATAGCACCAGTCTAATAGCCTGTGCAGAGTGATAGCCCATTTATAGAAATGTATGTTAGGAGCCCCAAGGCCTCCCCTGTCCCTAGGTAAATAGAGGGTTTTGTTTGGCAATTCTGGGCCTGATGTCTCCCCAGATGTATTGTTCTAAGATGTTTTATATTTTGTGTAGGTAATTGATCAGTAGGGGTATAGGTGTGGTGTGAATTAAGTATAACAGTCTGGGCAGCACATTCATTTTAATTACATTAATCCGGCCCACCCAGGAAATCTATTTTTTCCTCCAGCTGGAGAGGTCAGCTACTAGGTTGGTTTCTAACTTTTTGTAGTTGGCCTGAAATACCTCTTGCTGATCTGGGGATAAGTAAATCCCCAGATATCTCATTTTAATTTGTTGCATTTTCAGAGGACAATCCCGCAGCATCCCTACAAGTGTCTCCGTATCATATGTAATATTTAGAAGCTCAGATTTTGACAGGTTAAGATGGAAGTTGGAAATTTTTCCATATGACCTGAATATAACTAGTGTTCTGTCCAGATATGTATCAATATTTGTTAAAGTAAGCAGGATGTCATCCACGTACATCGCCAATTTATGCTCACGGGTTGTGATTTTAATTCCCGATATTTGTGCGTCGGCTCAATATTTGTTAAAGTAAGCAGGATGTCATCCACGTACATCGCCAATTTATGCTCACAGGTTGTGGTTTTAATTCCCGATATTTGTGCGTCGGCTCGTATTTTGTGTGCTAGGGTCTCAATAGAAATGGCGAAAAGGATAGGGGAAAGGGGGCATCCCTGTCTTGTGCCGTTTCGGATAGTGAAACCATTAGAAAGAAGGCCATTCACCTTGACTCGCGCTATTGGGTTTTGGTAGAGAGTTAAAATTTGGTCTATAAATGTGTTACTAAATTTCATTTTGCCTAAAACCAATTTTAAAAATTGCAAATTGACTCTATCGAATGCCTTTTCGGAGTCCATGGAAACTAGGACTAGGGGTATCTGTTGTTGTTGGGCATGGAAAATTAATTGAAGTGCCTTTAGCGTATTATCCCGTGCCTCCCGTCCAGGCACAAAGCCCACCTGTTCTGGGTGTATTAATTTTGGGAGAAATTTATTTATTCTAGTGGCCACAATTTTAGCATAAATCTTAATGTCCGAATTTAGAAGCGAGATGGGGCGACAATTTTCCGGTTTCTCTGGGTTTTTGCCCTGTTTGGGGAGCACAGAGATATGCACCTCTAGCATTTGGTTGGTGAAACCTTTTTCTTTTTGCAGGGAATTATATAGTAATGTTAGGGGGGCCAACATATGGTGTAAGTAAGTCTTATAATATTTTATTCCCAGTCCATCAGGGCCCGGGCTTTTACCATTGGGCATGTTTTTGATGGCTGTTTTGATTTCTACAGGCTCAATTGGTGAGTCAAGGAACTCATTGTCAGCATCGTCCAATGTGGGTAGATATATGTCAGTCAAGAAGTCATCTATTTCCTCTTGCTTACTTGTATTTGGTAGGTTATATAGCGCCTCATAGTACCGTCTAAACGTCTCTGCAATATGCTTGCTGTTCCTATGTGTTTGGCCTGACAAGTCTGTTAATGTATGGACATGCGTGTTCAATTGTTTCCTCCTAAGTGCTCTGGCTAGGGAGTAGCCTGCTTTATTATTTACATCGAAGTATTTTTGCTGTAGTAAATTAGCTTTACGTTGATATTCTTCAATATAATTATTGTTAAAGTCATTTTTTGATTTTTTTAGGGACTCTAAAATATCTGTGTCCATTGTGTTATAGCTCTCCAGATTAGTGACCCTTTGCGTAACCCTTGACAGATCTCTTTTCAGGTCCCCATACCAAGTTTTCACCTCCGCCAAAATCTAATTAATGTCATCTTTAGTACAGAGGTGTGATAGGTCTGCTTTAGTGAGGCCCGCACTGAGAGGAGTAGGGGAGGATTGCATTAGTGTTGCTTCTGGCTGCATGTCTTTGTGCAGGGCAATAGAGGGGGGATTGCAGCGGGTTCTACTGACTTTAGGAATTGTTGGAGTGATCTGACACTTGGGGCACTGTCAGGCTTGTTGCTTTTGTGGCCCAGCATAATCTGTACGTTGCAGGATCTTGGGAGAATACTGACGCTTAAGAATTGACTGTGCTGGTTGCTTGCTGTTCTTCTGTATGCGCCAACAAAACTGTGTGACAATATAAGGGCGTGGGGGTCACCTAAGGGAGTGGAAGTAGAACTGTGGCTGCCCAGCCCACTGTCATTAGCTGTATGTTGTCTCCCAACTTCGTAGCTGACCTATGGGGCTGTTAGTTGATCACTGGCTAAGTAATGTTTCCCAGAGACCTGACAGCAGACCCCTGCAATATGTTATGAAAAGCTGCCTTTTGTAGAATGTCTCCCTTGTGACTATTCCCTCTTTACCCTGTCTTTCTCCCTCCTGTTCAAGAATGGCTCTGCTATCTCTCTTCACTGCACCCCCTATGTGCTCTACAATAGTTGTGGGGGTTTATCATGCAGCACCCCTAGGGTCTATAGCTTATAATTTATTAGGCTGAGAGGGTGGTTGCCATTCCCAGCACATTATCCCCCAGTGTTGATGTTTGATAACTGACTTGGGGCAGAAACCGCATGTGTGCGGTGGCAGAGCGCAAGTGTGGGGGAGAGGAAGGTGGTATGCAGAACTTGTCCTTTTTTCTGCTGCACGTGGGGTTCCGGTGCTGTCTTTCTGTGTGAGTCTCCCCTCCGGTACGGTCCAATGTCACTGACCGCCTCCTCTGTTCGTTTGCAGGCAGATGAGTCTATGAGTATCTCCAGCACCCTATGTTTGCCCGAACAGCTCAGACCTCACATGGCCTCCAGACATGTGCCGGTTAGGGCCTCCTTGCCTGCGGCTTGTCTGTTGTCAGTTATCTCCCGGCGTGGATGTGGCCATTCCCAACTCCCCTCGGCTTTTGAGATTGCAGGTAGTTAAGGTATAGGGGACTCCCTCTGAAGGGAATTAGACTGTGGCTCAGGTGTTTGCTTGGGGTTTGGGTGACACGGGCTTGGGAGCTATTATCTTATGCAGCCATTGTTCTGAACGGCCAAGCTCCGCCCCTTCTTGCACTATTTCAACTGCTTTATTAATACTAACAGTTAGTAGTTTCAAACACTAAGACAGTTACCCTAAATTCACAAACAGTAGAATAATTTAAGGAAATAGAATTAAATCAGATAATACCAACAATAAAGACAATATTCTAATTTTATTTTGCAGCTTCTCATGATTTCTCCAAATCCCCACCATGAAAGAAACACACACCAGGGACAAATAAACATAAAATTAAAGAAACAAATGTGTAGCTTAAAAAGACACGCAAGCAAAATTATTGTTAACAAACATGTGAGCGAACATACATTTTGCTTATCTGTTTATGCACAGCTCCAAAGGTGCCTATCTATCAAGCTCCGAGCGGAGCTTGACGGCCCGTGTTTCCAAGTTATGGAGCAGCGGTCACAAAGACCATTGCTC
>CAJPDP010719912.1:0-13436 GCA_905336975.1 Bombina variegata variegata
CATTTGGAAACTCTGCGTGGAGTCAAATAGTCCCTATGTAATAATCTAAATTGTGTTTCTCTAAAATATGATGATGAAAAAAGACCTTGAGTTTTTTTTAAACTTCTCAATAATAATAGATCTAAATCTACTATATCTACCGTTCTCGCCCAGTATCGCATTAGGCCTGACAATAAAGATATTTCTTCTGTAGTCAGAAGAATTTTATAAATTGCTGATAGAGACCATTTCCCCAATCTAAGAGAATCCAAAAGCGGATGATCCGCCCATATATAAGGACAGGTCTTTTTTAAGCTTAAAATATAATTTTTTACCTGTAGAAAATAAAACATATTTTTTTTTTGGACCGCTGGAAACAATTTTTGAAATTCAAAAAAGGTATAAAGTCTATCCAACTTATTGTTGTAAAAATCCCTCACAATCAATAATTTAGTCGGTGACCATCTATCAAAAATATCCACCATATTGCCCAATGGGAAGCGTCTGTTTCCGTTTATCGGTAACCATTTAGAAACATTTGACATTATACCCATACGTTTGGCCGAATTTCTCCAGACCCAGAGTATATCCCTATATAGGGGGTGATTGGAAATATTTCCCCACAATTCCTTATTTGATGCATGCACCACAAAGTTCAGAGAGAACGGGGAGTAAATCTGCAACTCTAAGGACTCATCAGAAAATCTAAAGGATTGCAGTATCCAATCTACTGGGAAACGTAATATGGAAGCATGATCAATAAGAAATTTACATTTAATTCTTTTTATTTTCCAATATATCTAAGAGACTCAATTAAATTTAGAACCTTTTTAAGTAATGCTTGGGGAGAATTTTCATTGTTCAATAATCATTGCAGAGACTTTTAAACCCGTTTTTTTCGGCTATACGGGGTTAACCGGCTTGATATCACTTGGGAAAGTGACCCTGCACAGCCAGCAAGGGGAAAAACAGCCTTAAAGTGACACTTTAATTAGTTTGCCACCCGGCTTCAATCCAGCCAGTCGGAAGCAGCCAGCACTTGCTCTGGTGGGTCGGGGATCCGCTCCGGAGCAGAAGTTAACAATCAGCCTATAAGTTTAAGGGCCAGATAACCACTCACACTTTGGTCCGGAGACTGGGAATCCACGCTCACCCTCACCTGGCCTGGGAAGCATCTACTTACGGTGAGCTGCACGAAAGACTTCCGACTGCTTCCTCTTATATCTTTGGTGAGCCGCAGAACTAAACCCACGCTGCTAAGTGGCGGCTGAAAATGACTGCCCGACACATATCGGCCTGCCGGAGGTTTAGGCGCTAAGAACCGCCATCTTGCCTGAGGCCTACCTCTCCCTTAGTGCCACAGTCTGACCCCGGAGGTACTGGGTGGGCTGGCCCACCAATCAGTCTTCATTCTCAGCCTCTGAGAAGGGCAGTAAGACCCACACATACCTGTTTATAGCTCCCAACCCTGAACCAACATACTTCAGGTGGCGACACCTAGTGTGGAGGCTTCCGCAGACATCCGGAGGCTGGGTTTGACCGGGAGGTGAGAGCTCCAGCTGAGGGGTGCATAGCACGAAGAACGCAGGTAAAAGCCTTCAAAATAAAAGTTGAAATTGGGCCCTTATCTCCATATATTGCATCACACTCATAACTCCCCAATAATTCAGGAGTTCAGGGACAGGGCTAGATCACATACAGCATGAAGGACATTTACCCAGACTTTAGTGCACAACTCTCTAAATAAACAAACCTGGTACAGTCTTTGCAGGACATAATATACCTCTTATTCCTCTGGGAACACTTGAGAGGTTACACAGGGCCGGTTCCCTTCTTTGAGTGCCCCTCAACCCTGACCCCAACTAAGACCTAAAATACGGCCACATTACTGACAGGGGTCTGATACTCATTCTACTGCAACGCACTTTGAATCCGCTGCCTGTATAACTCCTTTACTCCTGCTGGGTCTCTTTCACACCGGGACTTTTACATCTGAATACACACTCTCCCCTCCCTTTTCCCGCTGCCCCTGAGGACAGCGGGTCATATCCCACTTCCCCTCACTGTGATCGTCCTGTGAGGGCAGCTTCCCCGGGAGAGTGTGCAAGGAAGGATCTCCCTCTCTTTCTATTCCAGAACACTCCTACAGCTGGGAGTGCCCAGATTACAGCACTCCAAATCCTAAGAGAGCAATAACCAACCCCTTGTGGGGTAGGCCAGTTGGGCATAACATAATGGCTGGCTAAGCACAGGAATGCACTAGGTCGGGGCCCAGGGGTGAACTGGAATCATAATACATCAACTTGAGGGAATTTCTTCTTTCTTCTCACATCCCATCTTCCTGGCTCTATACTGAAGGTTCTCACCTTCTACTTCTACACCATCTTTTGCAGATGCCTTTTGGGTTGAGATATGGCCCAGGCTCATAGGAGAAAATCCAAAGGCCTCATAGGCCCGAAAAGAACAATGAAACACTTTCAGCAGTCCCGAAGAGAACCTGCACACTGCTTGGTAGATATTGCCAGTGCAAAAAACAATATGATGGTCCAGATAAAAACCATGCTTGCGTCACATCATGAATCCATCTGCAAACAATTTGATAGATCATGTTCAGAACTCAAGAAGGATATAGCCGCAATTGGAGAGTGCACTGATACTCTGGAGCATAAACAGGAAGACCTCTCAGTTGATCATACCAATCTGGTCTCATACTCGGAATGTCTTGCTGGTCAAATTTCAGCTCTCGAATCTAAGTTAGCTGATCTTGAAGACCGCTCCAGACAAAATAACGTCCGCCCGAGAGGCATCCCTGAAAGTGTCCTTCCTAAAGATCTACAAACCTTCCTACAAGAAGTATTCACAGCAGCCCTGGGTTCATTAAAATATCCTGAGTCGCTCATTGACAGAGCCCACAGGGCAATCAGACCTAGAGCTATATCCGACGACAAGCCAAGAGATGTGATTGTGAGGCTACATTACTATACCTTCAGGGAAAAATTCCTGAGAGCAGTTAACTCCGGGTCTCTAAGGGGCACGAAATTTGACACCCTTCCTTTCCGGACCTTTCTCCACACACTCTACAACAACGGAAGGCATATCGAGACTTCACAAGAGTCCTTAGGGATAAGGACATTAAGTACAGGTGGGGTTTCCCGGTCAGATTATTTGTGTCTAAGGATGATGTTCAACATATTGTTACCTCCCCAGAACAATTCAGAAATCTCCTCTCCAAATGGGATCTCCTGCCAGACAGACCTCTCACTTCTACTCCAAAATCTGCAGCTGGGGACTTGAGGGATAGTAATAATAAATCCAGGCGGGCTTCTTCATCTGAGACTCTACCCAGCGCGTGTGACCAAGTGTGAGGTCATGGATTGTCCTCCTATGTTTTACTTTCTTTTAATTCCCCACCAAGCTGGAGTGCTGGCTCAGACCTAGGAACATTGAATCAAGACTTTTGATGTATGGTGTCTCCCTTCCATCTTTAAAGGCCTCCTCGGGATTTGTTTCCTGTTGTTGCTCTTATTACCCCTTTTCTTTTCAGGAAACTAGTTATATATTTCTGGAGGATCCGAAGACCACACAGAAGATTGACATGGCATGGATCCTGACTTCCTAATAGTAAGATTGCAGGGTTGCTGTACCTGGTGCCCCCTCAAGCCGCTTTATTAATCCTGTCACTGTGTTCCAGTTTAAATATGTTTCTGTTTATTTAGATTATTTTGACTAAGAAACACAACATTACAGGGGGCCTTCCATCTGGGCCCCCAGAGTCCCCCTCCTCCTCAGATGCCAGGGTAGTACTAGACTTCATGAGGGTAATGGTTTAACTCTTTCCCATTTTCTTCGCATAAATCCTCCTTAGAGGCCCTCTTTAGTCTTTAGTCTCATACATAGTTCAAGGGTTAACCCCCCTCCCTACGAAATATATGGAAGGGGCCCCGAGAAACAGGGTAGGGATTCCTTTAAATCTACTCATGTGGGAAACCTCTCTTTTACTTAAGGGCTAGGGCCTATTGGATTGGGTTGAATTTCAACAGCTCCCCCAACCACCATACATAGCAGGGGTCATGAGAGAGGAAGGGAGGACGAAGAGTCCCACTATCACTATCTCCTTTACTATATTATTTTTATAGTTGTATTGTATTAGGGCGAGGGCCTGACTTTACCTAATTTTCGTTGTCCCTGGTTCGTTTTGATCCCTAAGCTTTCTTAACCCCCGGTTGCTCTTATATCATTATTTAAATATTATGTTCATTCATTTCACCCCTTGATGTTTTGATGCTCCCTTGTTATAACATATATCTGTCACTACACTCCAACTGATAATTAATGTTAATGTTTTGCTAGAAATTGTTTGCTGTAATATTTATCCATTGTGAATGCCCATTTTAACCTTTCCTGTTTACCCCTATGGGCCCTTCTGGCCTAATCCTGTAGAAATTATTGCTTTTTAGTTTGCTTTTAGTGCCGTCGGCACTCTCCCCCCACTTTCGAATCTGCTTTGTGCTTTGCTTTTTTAGGGAAGTACAACGCAGATATTGGCTGTGTTTTATTATCACAGACCCCAGTTATTGACACGTTACTGTAGCATCTCACTTTGCAGTAGAGTCTAGGAGACTTTCACTCTAACTTACCAGTGTTACCTTAGTTAGAGAACAAGAGTTGTTAACCCCTACCTACCAAAGAAATAAAGGTGCAATCAAATCTTCTAACTCTTAAACAGCTGTATTACTACAAAGGTAATAGAGCCGACTGGCTCTTAGCTCACAAACTCAGAAACCGCACACAGCAGCGCCGAATTCCAGCGATTAAAACCCCTAAAGGAATGGTACAGGTGCCCAACGATATAGCAAGTGCATTTGCTCGTTACTACACTGCTTTATATAACTTGGACTCCTCCCTACAACACTCTAAAGCCCCTAAATGGCAAATAGAACAGTTCTTGTCTTCCCTCCCTCTCCCTGTCCTGTCGGAAGGGGAAGCTCAGAGCCTGGCAGGCCCTCTGACTACAGAAGAACTGAAACAAGTGATTTCTTCGCTTAAGTCAGATAAAGCTCTGGGTCCAGACGGGTTTACCACTCTATTCTACAAGACGTTTTCCGCACAATTGATACCTCTCCTCAGAAGATTTTTAACCTCACCTTTAAAACAGGTAGCCTTCGCCCAGAATTTCTTGAGGCCTCCATTATAACTCTGCCCAAAGAGGGTAAAGACCACTCTCTTTGTGAAAATTACAGGCCGATCTCCCTCATTAATGTCGATATAAAACTGTACGCAGAAAATATTAGCCATTAGATTGAACAGACTACTTCCAGATCTAGTCGACCCGGATCAAGTAGGCTTTATCCCGGACAGACAGGGCCCTGACAATACGAGACGCCTCCTAAACATCTTTACGGAAGCCGCGGACATGGGGGTCCCTCTCCTCGCCCTGTCAATGGATGCAGAAAAAGCATTCGGCAGGGTCAGGTGGGACTACATGTTTTTAACCCTACAAGCGTTTGGTCTTCCAGATTCTTTTATCACGGCAGTGAGATCCCTATATTCCTGCCCCACGGCAAGGGTGAGAGACCTGAGAGATGCAGATCTCTAACGGCACAAGGCAGGCCTGCCCCCTTTCCCCTCTATTGTTCGCAATGGTTATTGAACCGTTGGCTGCGGCATTGCGGGCCTCAACTCAAATTAAGGGCCTAACCCTGCATGATAACCCCCCAAAATTAGCCCTTTATGCGGATGACTTGACCCTGTTCATTACTGAGCCGGAGGAATCACTTCCTGCTTTCTTCGAACTCTTAGATAGATTCAGAAAAATCTCTTACTACAAATTGAACATAAGTAAAACAGATGCTTATTCCTTGAATATTTCTGACACTGAATTAAATTTACTCAAACAGGGGTACCATTTTCATTGGTCCCTAGCTGGTTTAAAACACCTTGGAGTGTTTCTCTCACATGAGATTAGCACAGTTTTGACTAAGAATTTTCATACTTTTCTCTTCCAGCTCCAGAAAGATCTGTGTTCCAGAAGATAAGATGAAATCTCCTGGTTTGGGAGAATAGCCACAGTCAAAATGATGCAGCTCCCAAAGCTAACATATTTCTTCTGGTGCTTGCCGATAAAGGTCCCACTCTCGTTACTGAACAAATTCCAAGCGGTAATCAATAGGTATATTTGGAATGGGAAGAGGCCACATATCGCTGCTTCACTATTACAACATACAGTCCTGGCGGGTGGCCTCGGTCTCCCAAATATCAGGCTTTACTATGAGGCTGCCCTTCTATCCCACATTTCAGAGTGGAATTCAAAGAAAGCTCTCCCTCGTTGGCATGAATTGGAACAGGCTTCCATTCCGGCCCACCTAAAATTAATTGACCTAATTTGGATCCCGGCTCATTGTGCCTCGGAATTTCCGATTCACAATAAAATCATTCTACATTGCAGGAACTCATGGTCACACCTTCTACACCACAACCTGGTCTCCCCGCATCCATCACCATATCACCCAATGACAGGCCTTCTACTAGGACTTCCTTTCACGGGCCTGGCAGCACGTCGGGCCCTGTCCACTCTGAAAATCACAGACTTCCTCTTGGGAAGTAGACAGGTGCCCCATGAAGTTCTGGCCCACAACCATGATATTGATCCCAAATTTAGATTTGACCTGCTAAGACTCTCATCCATACTAAAGTCTTGGGGCTTCCTAAACGCTCCCCATAGATCGCTGACACCTTGGGAGAATCGACTATCTACAGATTCTCAGCACATATCCCCCTTGTCCTTCCATTACCAAATTCTTCTGGATGCAGCTAAACTCATTAAAACTAGGCAAATAGAGGAATGGGAGAGAGACTGGAGGGTGGATTTACCAATAGAGGTTTGGTCAGAAGCAATTCAACATACCAAGTCATCCATTCATTGTATAACACTCTTTGAACTGTTCTATAAATTACTGACCAGATGGCATTATTTTCCCTCTAAGCTACACAAGATGTTCCCAAGCAGCTCACCCCTTTGTTGGAGAAGATGCCAACAAGTAGGTGATCGCCAACATATCTGGTGGACCTGCCCAATCATAGCCACCCTGTGGAGCAGGCTGGAGGCCTAATGCCACCGCTTGCGGCTGATAGTCTCTTTACCCCCGGAAATGGCCCTAGTTCACGATGGACTGCAGCATCTTCCTGCGCCAAGCCGCATTCTGCTGATTACAATCATGATGGCCATATCAATATATGAATAAATAAAAAAATAAAAAAAGAGAATTACTTTTCGAATAGAAAGAAGAGAGATTTATTTCTTCTGGGCGAAGCACAGGAATCTTTATATAAAAGCACTGCTAGGTTTTCTAGGTACGGCAAAAAAGTAGGTAAGTTTATGGCCTCAATGTTTAAGAGTCAAACTAAGAGGAAACCAGTAGCCGCTCTGAAAGTAAAAAATATTATTACACGGAACAAGATCAAATATCACTCTTATTTCTTAGCTTTTACACTGACCTCTATACTTCCCAGTCTCTGGAACTGGAAAATATTAAAAACAAATTTGGAGAAAGTAAACATCCCCAGGATTTCAGATGCTGATTGTGAAGCCTTAAACTTGCCAATAAGTGAGAATGAGGTTCAAAAAACAATCAAATCCATGGCCAGGGGGAAAACACCAGGTCCTGACAACTTACTGTTAGAGTTTTATCAAATCATTTTGTCAAAAATAACTGCTGTTCTGACTGATCTTTATAATGCCTATTTTAGAATGAACCTTACTACATATGAAAGCTTTAAGAGAGACAATATTATTTTAATACCTAAGAATAATAAAGATCCTACTGACATTACTTCATACAGACCTATCTCCCTGCTGGGTCTTGATTATAAAATCTTAATGAAGATTTTGGTGGAGAGGTTGAAACCTATACTGCCCAAGATCATTCATCCGGACCAGGTAAGGTTTGTTATGGGAAGAATGTCAGAAATAAGTATAAGGAAAATTTTGCAGGTAGTATGTTATTACAGTGGTGGCAGCTCCGCTCTGCCTTAGGCCTTCCTGCTATCTTTGGATGCAGAGAAGGCCTTCGACAGAGTGGAGTGTTCCGTCCTGCTACAGGTTCTGGATAGGTTTGGTTTTGTGGGACAATTTAGGGACTTTGTTTCAAATATTTATTCGGATATAAGAGCTTCTATATTGTTTAACAATGGTATCTCAGATTAATTTTCTTTGACAAGAGGAACTCATCAAGGTTGCCCCCTATCCCCTTTATTATTTTATTTGATAATAGAGACTTTGGCTATTAAATTGAGGGAACTGTTAACTGGAATTAGTATAGGTAGTATTACACTTAAAACTGCATTATTTGCGGATGATCTTTTATTATTTGTATCTGATCCAAGACATCAGACTGAGAAGATAGTGAATCTTTTAGAGCAATATAGTGAAGTCTCAGGTTACAAGACTAATCTGATAAAATCAAAATTTCTTTGGCTAAAAAAAGATCCAGAGGCTTCTTTTACCTACCCATTTACAGACACCAAAACACTGGAATACTTGGGATTAAAAATTTCAGCTGATCCAGCATTTTGGTATAGGGATAATGTCTCAACTATCCTGGATGATAGTGGGGGCAAGTTGAAGAGCTGGGCGAAACTCCCAGTTTCCTTGACGGGTAAAATAGCTCTTTTTAAGATGTTTATCATCCCCAAGATTTTGTATATGCTGAGGATGCTTCCTTTTTTGATTAAGAAACTTGATCTTTGGCGTTTCAATAAATCTTTGAGATATTTTTATGGAGTGGGAGGAAAGCAAGAATTAAAGTTGCCAACTTATACCAACCAGGTTGTAAAGGGGGCCTGGCTTTATCTAATGTGGAAGTTTAAAAAGTACAAAATTAGAGTACTTTCTTTCTATTGTAAAATAAATCTCAAAGCATTGCTGTGTGGGTTTGTCTGATGTTTTCTCACAGGTCTCATTGTATGCTTTAAATTGACATGAAATGCAGAAATGTCCTTTTATGATTTAGATAAACCGTGACATTTTAAACAACTTTCTAATTTATTTCTATTATCAAATTTTCTTTGTATCTTTTATTGAAATGTAGGGACGGGTCATAAGCTCAGGAGCTTGCAAATGTCTGCAGTGCTATATGGCAGTGGTTTTGCAAGAATATTTTACATTTGCAAGGGCACTAGATGGCAGCATTATTTCCTCATTCAAATAAGGCTGACAAAGTGGTAAAACAAGTAGGTAGCTAATTTATAACTTGAAGGTAATAACAAAGGTTTAAATAGTTCTAATGATGGTTCAAATGTAGTAATCAAACATAATATCTAGTAAAATGCACATCCATTAAACACAAAAACAATTCATAAAAAGATAAAGAAAGTCCACAGGCACAATAATTGGTTTATATAATCCAAATGATGACAAATGCAGCAATATTATTTACATAGTGTAGCATGTAAGGCTAATATGTAACGCTTGCCTTGCAGATGACGGGCGTTTTCCTCCTCTCCACAAATATACTGCTATGCAATTGCTGAACATATAACCGCAGGCAAGAAATATGGATAACCCCTCTGCCAGTCCAATCTGTGGGAAACACATAAAGATCTCGGTTACCCCATCTCAATGGCCCATCGGATATTTTCGAGGAGATGCATGTGAACCTGCAGAGTAAATACCCAGTGTTCTGGGGCCAGTCTTAATGGTGCATATCCAACTTCTCAATCATCAGGGGCACAACCCACCATGGCGGTGAGACTTACTGGCACTTAAACAAGCTGGCCAATAGACGAAATCCATACAAAGTTGAGTGCTGTATAAAACTTAAAACATTTATTGAAAAATATGTTTAAAAGGCATCATATTAATGCACTATTTTCTGCCATGTACTGATCCAGGCAACTATCTAGATATCTCTTAAACAAAGAATACCATGAAAACTAAATATGATAATAGAAGTAAAATGGAAACTTCTAAAAATCGTATGCTGTATTACAAAAGAACATTTTGGGGTTTCATATCCCTTTCTGCAGATCTCAAAATATTCAATGTGCTTATAAATTACCCCAGTTGAAAAATACTTGTAAGTCAAATTAGAAGTGAGTGCAGGGGAACTATGCTAAAACAGGGCAATTTGTTTTTGTATTTGCTTAAAATATGTTGAATTTGTTGGGTAGTCCCCTATCACATTCATCCTCCCCTGTAAGAACCTTTTTTCGAGAGACATTTGTTGCTTTCTACATGAGGCTTCCACGTTTAAAGGGACATTCCAGCCAAAATTGGAATGGATACGGGTGCATTTAGAGGAACATACAAACAGAAGAGTCCCACGTTGTGCAACTGCATCGGAGCCTGAACCAGAACCAAACTGGATAAAGGTCAACCAATCAAAGTAGTCAGAGCGGAGTGCTGTAGCTGCGGCTGAGTGCAGGCACTACTCAGAGGGTAAAAATAAAATACATCCTTTATTTCAAACAAGTTAAAAAAACAAAGTCCATGGCTAGACAAACAGACAGGAGAGTGCCTATGATAAAGCGCCACTAGAGGGCGCGAAACGCATCAGGCCGTTATTCCCTCTCCTGTCTGTTTGTCTAGCCATGGACTTTGTGTTTTTTTTTTTTTTAAATAAAGGATGTATTTTTTTTTTACCCTCTGAGTAGTGCCTGAACTCAGCTGCAGCTACGGAACTCCACTCTGACCACTTTGATTGGATGACCTTTACCCAGTTTGGTTCCGGTTTAGGCTCCGATGCAGTTGCACAACGTGGGACATTTTTGTTTGTATGTACCTTTAAATGCAACCGTATCCATTCCAATTTTGGCTGGAATGTCCCTTTAAACATGGAAGCCTCATGTAGAAAGCAACAAATGTCTCTGGAAAAAAAGGATCTTACAGGGGAGGATGAATGTGATAGGGGACTACCCAACAAATGCAACATATTTTAAGCAAATACAAAAACTAATTGCCCTGTTTTTTTAGCATAGTTCCCCTGCTCTTACTTCTAATTTGACTTACAAGTATTTTTCAACTGGGGTAATTTATAAGCACATTGAATATTTTGAGATCTGCAGATCTCAGATATAAAAGAAAATTTTCTTTTGTTTGAAATAAAGGATGTATTTTATTTTTAAAGGAACAGTCTAGTCAAAATAAAATGTTCATGATTCAGATAGGGCATGCAATTTTAATCAACTTTCCAATTTACTTTTATCATCACATTAGCTTTTTACCTAGGTAGGCTCATATGCTAATTTCTAAGCCCTTGAAGGCCGCCTCTTATCTCAGTGCATTTTAACACTTTTTACAGCTAGACAGTGCTAGTTCATGTGTGCCATATAGATAGCATTGTGCTCACTCCCGTGACGTTAATTAGGAGTCAGCACTGATTGGCTAAAATGTAAGTCTGTCAAAAGAACTGAGATAAGCTGGCAGTCTGCAGAGGGTTAGAAACAAGGTAATTACAGAGGTAAACAGTATATTAATGTAACTGTGTTGGTTATGCAAAACTGGGGATGGGTAATAAAGGGATTATCTATCTTTTTAAACAATAAAAATTCTGGAGTAGACTGTCCTTTTAACTTTTGAATAGAAGCATTTTTGCAACACACATTTTGTAGCAAAAATGTTTCTAGTAAAAGCTTTAGCTGTTTCAATAGTGTATATGTGTATGCTTCGTGCCCCAGCATTTTAAACACAGCACTTGCTCAGACAGCCTAATATGCTAGTATCATCTGGTGATGACTCAATTTGCTTAATTGCTGGCTGGATACAAGACCCACTGGCTCTCTGAGCAACTGCAGTATTTAAAATTCCGGTGCACTGAGATCAACTAGGTATGCTTCGCATTCACATGCTCAGCAAAATAGTAACATTAAAACAGCGATACCTTTTACTAGAAGCATATTTGCCAATATATGCATATTGCAAATATGTTTCTATTTAAATGAGCTGCCTTATTTTACAAATCTCTTACAAAATATATGTATGTATTATATTTTTATATATATTTTGAAATTCTTACGATTGACTTGCGTTCACTAGTTTTATTGTGCAAGAATTTCTATATGGCATTTCAAACATAATAGGACTATAAAAGTTAAATTCTTTCACCAGCCATATGTCAGCTACAAATACATCTACTAAAACCTGTTGATTTAGTTGTGTATTATACAACAGATGTATAACAAAACACAAAATGGTTCAAATTATACAATCTTTCTGATATTTTTATGAAACCAATTTGAAACAAATTCAAGTGAATTATAGCAATTTTGTTACAATTGTATCATTTTCATTTTCAATATGACGTAAGTGCGCTACAGGGACAGCATGAAATAAAATGGAAAAGAAAGCTGCAAAATTGCACAAATGCATCTTACAAATACATCAACAAAGTCAATAACAACATAGGGTAATTCATTTTAATGTTAGTGAGTTAGAATTGCATGAATCCATCCTCATGAAATATCACTACATTCAGTTAAGTCATATTAATAATAAAAGTATTTTAACAGAGTAGATTTTTTTTCTTGAGCTTAGAGTTATCCTAGAAAATTGCATTCAAACATTTCTTTATCTAAATAACTCACAAAATGATAAACTATCAATCTTATTCTTTGACTAGTCAGGGATCAATAATAACTAGCATTTGATTTCCAGAAATCACTGTAATCTTTTAGTTTCATGTAAAAAATCCTGGAGTGGGCATTTTAGAAGATTGTCTTGTGTGCTATTCATTTCCAGTAATTATAGTCTGAATTCCTATCTCGCATTTAAGCTTTTTATTACAAGTGGGCAAACAACAGCAGTGAATATTATTTCCTAAAGCAGCACAAAATGATACCTACACTGAGTTCACAGTATGTTGAGAATAAGTATTTGTACAGAAAACTAAGAGACATTGCTGGTTATTGATAATGAGTGATTCACAGACACAGATTAATATATAGGGCAGGATTACAAGTGAAGCAGTATTTACTGCTTCCGGTATAGCGCTAATTGCACTTGAAGTAAACATTTTGCGCTCGTCAGGTTGCGCTGGTAATATGAGTTGAAAGTAAAAATGTATCGCCCTCGCGTTTAGCCAGCAAACGCAAGCAGGTTACATCTAGCGAAATTAGATAAAAAGATAACCTCTTCCCCTATAGAAGTCAATGGAGAAAAAAAGTGTCAAAAAACCCTAACACCCTAATCACATGCTAACCTGATCGCATGTTCTCAGATGCCCACTCCCAACCATATATTTACATATGCGCAAACCCAAACTCATATTCTCAATGTGCACACACAACTGTATATTCTAATGTGCGCTAACCCGACCATGTAATTTCAAGTGTGCTAACCCGACATAAAAATATTAATATTTCACATTCCAATGTTCTGCACATAGCAGAATATTTTCTATTTATTCAAAAAGATATATATATATATATATATATATATATATATGTATATCTATATACTGTAT
>CAJPDP010720408.1:0-12050 GCA_905336975.1 Bombina variegata variegata
GTCTTGTCCCCCCCTTTCATCCGTGTCCTAAAGCTTTGGTATTGGTATCCCACAAGTAAAGGATGAAAATCGTGGACTCGGTATGTCTTGTAAAAGGAAATTTATGCTTACCTGATAAATTAATTTCTTTTACGATATACTGAGTCCACGGCCCACCCTGTCATTTTGAGACAGGATTTATTTTTTATAAACTTTAGTCACCTCTGCACCTTGTTAGTTCTTTCCCTTTCTCTTCCTATACCTTCGGTCGAATGACTGGGGGAAGGAGCTAAGGGAGGAGCTATATAGCAGCTCTGCTGTGGTGCTCTTTGCCACTTCCTGTTAGCAGGAGGATTATATCTCACAAGTAAAGGATGAAACCCGTGGACTCGGTATATCGTAAAAGAAATTAATTTATCAGGTAAGCATAAATTTCCTTTTTTTCACAACACAAGTGAAATGTAAATTTTGATGAATTAAAATGCCCCTGTTTTTAATCATTTTTTTAAAACCGGGCACTTTAGCATCAAAATATACATTCACTTTAAAACGGTACATACACTCTGCAAATTTCCCAACTGACAGCTTTCATGCAAAGGACAGAAGAGAACCCTTTGCAGGCCCTGGGCTCATCTGGCACATCCCTTAGGAGCGATCCAGGTCTACAATTGAATTAGAATACTCCGCAGTTGAGCACAATTATTCAGAAACCAAGGACCCCCCTTCTGCTGAAGTAGCATGTGTCCTTTAATTGCAAATTGGAGCACATACATACTCTATTGTGGGAAGTTTTAGTTGCCTTGGAGATTGTGAACCCTCCACCTGCAGACAAATCTGTTAAAAATATTGATAAATTATTTAAAGCAGCTCAAGAAAAGCCATCTACCTTCTGGGTTCCTGATGTGGCTTCTGGTATAATTAGCAAGGAATGGAACAAACCAGGCATCCCTTTGTTCCCTCCACCAAGTTCAAAATCCTTTACCCTCAGATATAGTTGCCCATACCTCCAATTTTTCAAATGTGGGTGGTGCTAGGCAGGCTACTGTTCCTTTTGTGGATATTTCCCTTTTTAAGGATCAGATGAACCAAAAACATCAAGGTTTCTTCAAGAGAGCCTTTCAGCTGACAGGCTACATGTTTCGTCCAACTGTTAGTGTAGCCTGCATATTTGCAACTCTGTAGAATATTGATTTAAGCTAGAAAGCCTGTTGTGAGTCTTATTTCTCCCTTTTCTGTCTTGTATCACAAGAAGATTCTGAGACTTCCTGACATTCAAGCCTTTGTTCAATGCTTGGTTAGGAAAAGACCATTTATCAGGTCTGCTTCCCCTCCGTTGAACTTTAACCTGGTTTGAGGGTTCTCCAGGCTCAGCTGTTTGAACCGATGTATTCAGCTGTTCTCTTGGAAGGTTCTTTTTCTCAGCCATAAAAGTATCTAAGCTTTTGGCTTTTCCTTGTGATTCTCCTTTTGTGATTTCTCATAAAGATAAAGCAGTTTTAAGAAAAAACTACTATTTCTTTCCTAAGGTTGTTTCTTCTGAAAACGTCAATCGGGAAATTGTAGTCCTATCTGTGTCCAGCTCCAAAAAAAGAAAAATGCTAAAGAGAAATTAATGAATGAAAGAATTCAGATTTCTTCTTCCTTGTGTATCCATTTCACAGGTCCCCTCTAAATCATCTTTACAAGCATTTGCCAAATTCTACCATTTAAACAGGATTGCCTTTGGAGGCTGCTTTGGTTATAAAGTTCTGCAGGCCGCAATGCCCCGTGTAGGACCTCTACCTTTCTTTTAAAGAATGTTTTTCCTGCCTGATTTCATGTTGGTTTTGTGGACTTCACATTTTGGGTTTAGGATCTCACATGTGATGGCTCATGGACTCTCACCATCTTATGAAAAGAAAAAAAAAGTAATGCTAACCTGAAATTCATTTCTTTCATGATGTGGTCCACCCTTTGTTTTTCCAGCAGTACTAGGTTGCACTTCTTACCCTGTTTTTCCTTTTCTACTTTTTCTCGTCCTTATGTATGACTAAGGAATCAGGGGAAAGTGGGAGGGGAAACATCTGTGTTGGGGGATGTTTTGCCTCATCCTGTAGGACTGGACTTAATCCCACATGGACTATCACCATCATGAAAGAAATAACTTTACTAGGTAAGCATAACATTTGTTTTACCTAAAAGTTGAAACTTTTAGAAAGGTCAGTCAAGCACTAACAAGGAGAGGTGGTTCATTTACCCTAAGTGCATTTATCATTGTACATGGCAATAATTTTAAGTCCCCAAAGTTCTGCATTATGGTCCATTTATTCTACTGTCCTATAGAGCTACGTTGGCTTTCCCCCTTCATAGTTAGTCTGCTCACCATCCTATGAATAATTGGAGTGGTGGGTAGAGGATTATGCAAAATGCTGTCTTTGGAGTCTTCCCTTCCCCTCTGATCTTTTCTGTGGAAACTGCTCTTATTTTAGGTGTAGTAGCAGCTTTGTAAACTCATTTTTTTTAAATTTTTTCCTATAATCTCCTTTTTTTTTTTTTTTTTTAAGGTACATTATAGTGGGAAAATTACTTCTAATTTGTAAGAGCATGTAAGTTTAACTCTAACGACTCTACAGTGATGTGTTTTAACCCCTACATAGAGTTTATGTACCGCAATGCTGGTCCCAAGCATAAGCTGTTGGTCTCCCAATCAGCAATGGTAGTAATACAGCTGGATTGTGCAATTACCTCTGCTAGTTGGATCATGGGTTGTCGGCTTGGGACCAGCAATGCTTTGCAGCTCATGAGCTATAATTTAACCACTTTGCATAGTAACAAGTGTCTAAATTACATGATCTAACAAATTACAGCATATCATCATTTTCCCAATTTAATGGCCCTTTAAGATTTTAGCAAGTAATTTTTATTATTTCAAATAGCATATGTATTACTGTGTATTTAGTGTACAAATAAAGTAGTCACAGGTTGCAGCTCCCAAGATGGCATGTAGATTAAACTTTATCTGTGCTCGGCTGCTTACAGATTTTTTTTTATTTTTTTTGTTCTAATCATATTTTTTCCTGTTTACAGGAAAATGACATCTGTTTGGGCTGGGAAAAGGGGGCTTGTAAGAAATGGGGCAAAGGAAAGAAGAAGACCTCAGACCTGTCTTTGGAAGAAATGAAGAAACAAGCTGCAGTTCAATGTCTACTTTCAGCTTCTGATGAGGTAAGGTGGCTTAGCTCTTGTTTACTTGTTTTTGCAAAGATTTGGTAAATGGTTTACATGTATGGGTGATAACTTCCAAGAGTCATGGAGTCTGTAAAAAAAATTATTTCTGGTTCATATTAATAATAATATATTTCTTTTTGTGGACACCGTTCTCTAGTCCTTGAAGTACTTTGTGTCCCTCATTCCTTGATCTACTACTCTCAAGGATTGTTAATTTTATAAATAGCTACCCGTTTTATTTGTGTTCCTTAATAATATTCATGTCTGATACAAATGACTTTCATCATTGTCAACATTGAAGATTCCTTTTTTTTTTTTCCTTTTATTTTCCCCTGCTAAACCTAAAGATTTCTCTTAGCATGAATACCAGTGAGGTGTCAAGACTGTCAAAACTTAGAGCAACCACTATAGGGACATAAACATGTTTTAAAAATAACAGTTGGTAACCATGCTAGCAGATGTGTAATTGCATGCACGAATATGTGTTCTCCACAGGACCTTATTTATTAATAATCAACAGAGTACAATGTTGTAAATACAGAACAAAGTAGGGCATTTCAGTTTACAGATCTCAGTAGGCTGTTACATCCTTGCATAGGTCTATTATCAAGTAAGAAACATACTATGCAACAACTCAGACCTGAAGTATGAGTAAGTAAACTATATTGATACACACTTCCAGCTGATCATAGGTTGTTTCTCTAGGGTAGAAATAAAACGGGGGAGGTGAAACTTCCCTGCCCAGCCACCAATCCCTTCTCTCAATATATGTTGCTATTGAGGTAAGCTCAAGCGACTGAGGTTTTTTTTCTTTTCTTTTAAGAGTACACCAACCTGCAGATTTTACTGACCACCTGGCTAAAAAAAATACATTTTGTTAAATTCTGCAACTAAATTGTGCTTTGGATATAATAAATTGTTATGCCACCCGGCTGGCATTTTTTTTCTTTGAGAACACAGATTTTCATACGTTTTTCTGCTGTTTCCCAAAGTGGAAGACTTGACATTGCCCAGAGCGCTGCTCATTTTAACATAACAAATATTTGGGAGCCAATTCACCGGGCCATAGAGCTGCTTGTGTTTCCCACTCTTTCCTCCTTTTTTTACTCTTTGTTCCTAACTTGACTTTCCTTGCTTTGGGGCTGCATGCTGCCTCTCTCTTTAACCTTTTACTGGTCTTTTACCAGAGTCTAATTGGATTGGGCAGGGCACTGATGGACTTTTTTTTTTTTTAGGGAATGTAAACATCATTTTTTTTTTTTTTCCCCCCAAGGTATTTTCAATTGTGGTGTTTGTAGAATAACATGTCCGCAAAGTCTTAAAGGAACAGTATACACCCACACAATAGACATTACTATAAAGAAGAATATGCACAGATACTGATCTAAAAATCCAGTTTAAAACGTTTTGAAAACTTACTTGGAAGCTCTGTTTAGCTCTGCTGATGAGGTTAGGCTGGTGTAATATGGAGAGCAGACACCCCCCTCTTGTTAGGAAAATACAGATTATACAAACAGGAGCCACATAAGTCTGTAGACATCGGTATACAGCTACTACTTTGGGGTCTGGTTAGGAGTCTGAAAGTCAACACAGTGATATATATATATATATATTTATATTATCTATCTCAAAGCTATACATCTTTACAAAAACGCTCCCAGATGGGCTATATAAATGGATCACCTACAAAATATTTATGCAAATAAAATTCTAGTCCACAATGTCCCTTTTTAATGTTTTTAAAAACAATTAACATCCTTTTTGCTGCAGTTCTTTTTCAATAGACAAATTCCACCTTGCCTTATTTGGAGAAGCCAATCTGGGCTTTAGTCTGCAAACAACAATTCTAACCACTGTCATAAAAGTAGCATAAAGTGGAGGGTGCATTTCAAATTCTAAGGATTAGAAATAGCTCAATATCCAGAGGTAAATTAAAAGAAAAGTGGGCAAAATAATGAAAATATATTGCAAATAATTTTATTGTATAAAAAATCTCAAGTTGTACTGTCCCTTTAAACTGGTTAAGGAATTGAAGAACATAGGTATTTAAGCCCTTCTCTATTAACCTCTTGGATAAAGATCTGCAATGAATTGTTCCTGCTGTTTTGCAAGAAGTTAAATTTAATACATGGTAGCAGTTTTTTTTTTTTTTTTTTTTAGTTGGAAGTGATATGGTTCACATTTACTTTAGGTGTGGGATATTACATAGCTTAGTTGGTGAAAAAGCACCACTAGGGACCCAAACTACAAAACTGCTAATGGCATGTACACATAACTGAATCAAAAATATTATATTCCAAAATAGTATATTTCTTAGCCTTGTACTATTATATACTGTAGCCCCACACAACCACCCAAAATAAATTCAAACAAATATGAACTTTATCCACCAAGGATTTAAACATTTAGGCAACTGATCTAGTAATCAGACCTACCAGTCATCATGGGTAGTATCAGTCACCAACATCTATACTAAGTATTAAAGAGACACTGCTGTTTCTCATTCTATACTCCTGACAACAGTTGCGTCCATTAGTAACTATCAACAATGAATATCTATTATGGGTGTATGTGTCCATCTCCTAGAATCCTAAATGTCCAATTATACAGAACAAATCACTAACCCAAGGGCGCAACATTGCTCATCTTCTTAGGATGCCACACAGCATGCAGTCAGTTCATCCAATTCTCAGCCGATACCCGATCAGCAGCACTGTACATTGGTAGGTGAGGGTGCACAGACATCTCGAGCATCTCCGTTTATTGCCCTGGGTAAATTCTGGAGCCAAAGTCTGCTAATCTGAATCTTACGTTATTGCAACACAGAAATTACTGCCATCTGGTGGGTTTGTAAAGTAGGTTCTTTCTGTCCTCCAAGTGGATCAATTAGACCGTTATGATCGGATATCAAGTCCTGTGACTTCCATAGGTCTCCACATATCTCACGGATAACTTTGTCATCAGTGAGTCTGTTGCAGCTCTCCAGGACCACATATTCTGGCCAGTATATTTCAAGGGCCCTCTCAACTAGGAGATCTAGCAAAAGTAGTCTTTGTATCAGCTGCCAGCTTCATGCTATCACAGACCGGTATCTCCTCTAACGTATGGCTGGGTCCAGTGCAGCACTCATTTCTCTCCATTTTTTCAGCTATTCCAGCAAAGTAGTGCTCCATTAGTAATTGCCCAAACATATGCTCCTCCAACAATTCATATAGAGTTTCTTTGAGTAGACTCACCTCTGACTTCATCTTAGACGTCAATGGTAAAGTAACCTGTGTACTTAATAACCCAGAAACCTGGGGGGGGGGGGAATCTGCGCAGCAGCCTCAACAACACGACTTTCAACTATAGGATCACTCGAGGTCTAGCTAGCTAGTGTGACAAGTGATTTTCTTGAACATAGGTCAAGCTTGTCAAAATATTGCCTTTCAGCTATGAAAATTATTGTACTTGGCGTTACTGATTAAAATAAAAAATTATTTAAGTAAAAGCAAGAGCTTCATGAGTAGGCTCTGCCCCCCAGACATGGTAGCAGTTTTATTCCTTTGATCTTGTAGTCCACTGTGGCTTTACGCATTTCACTGTATCAGAGTATTCTTTCTACTGCCCTGAATGAGGGGCTGTTACGGTTTTAGCAGCTTCTGATTTGAGTAAAGGGTCAAGTCTGTCTTGTGGCTTTCACACTGCTATGCTTTGTAAATAGCTTGTTCAGTGTATTATGACTGTTGTGCTGCCATCTTGTGTGGATGACCTGTGCCTTCAATTTCTCTTTCTCACTCATCCTTCACATGGAGCATCAGCTCAGTAGAGTAGATGTTAGACTTGCTGATGGAGCAAGATATATTTGAAATTGTGCTATAAAACACACGCTTTATAAAAATGCATTAAGTATTATTGAAATGCTTAAATCACTGTGTTTTGGAGAGTATATATAAAATTGTATATCTCTATCTTGTACCCATACATATTGTTGTATCATGCACCTTTTGCTTCCAACATATGTGTTGCCAGGCTGTTGAAAACACTGCACCATTCCGTATTCCATAGCCTTTTTGTACCTCGGTTTTTATCTTTTAAAGTGTTGCCATAACCTCTACATTTGTGTGTATTACAAGAAAATGTGACCTTATGTATGGCATTTTTATTTAAATGTAAATAGACAGTGTGGTGACTGCTGAAGCCAGTGACACTGCCTTATTTCACGTGGCTGAGCAGCTGACAGTGTCACAGCTGCTTAATCCATCACTGTGACTGTCCACATCCCAGGGAAAGCATTCTGGTAGCCTTCAACATTTTTATGCATGTGTTCTTTCACAACTGTTATCCTTACCAATTATAGATTTGATAAGTGACTTAAAGGGACATAAAACCCAATTTTTTTTTCTTCATGATTCAGATAGAACATACCATTTTTAAAATATCTGTTATATCAGCTTTGCTTGCGGCTTATTTAAAATGACGGAGGCTGAACTTCTTCTACAAGAGGTCGGTGCGATCACTTCTCAAAACTTCAGGCAGCGATAATGGCGGAATGGGACTCTGAAAGAAGTTTGCAGACCCTTCACCCAAAGGATACATTCATTGACCAAGCCTCCAATTGCTCCCTATCCACACAATACTTGGGGCACTGCAGCGAAAACTCCCTTTGACTTGCAAGCTACGATAGTCCCTATAGATCTAGTGGGAGACGCTCGCCACGAACGGATCATATCCACCAAGGACGTTGCCAACATCTGCAGAGCTCCAAAGCTGACGGTAGAGGATTTCACTAGGCAAGTTGACTATGAACAACCCCTACCCCCTCAGAGAAAACAAATTAAGATAGCGCCAGCTATAATCTCTTTGATTGCTACTTTCAATCTTCAGGAGGGCAGCTCCTATAGGTCCCTGTGTTCTTATCTGCAAGAACTGAGGAGGGGAATAGGCTTAATTTCATTTAAGCCGTGTGTTCCAATAGATACATTGCCTTCCATAACTATGCACTATTATCCCTAGTCGGCTTACAAATGGACATTTTAATTAGAGGGCTCTGTTGATGAATAAGGGGCCCTGTTTAATTTATCTAATGTTGGCCTAACCTTAAACTAGATCGTTACAATAGGCACATTGCCTTACTAATATCTATACACCACCAATTTTGGTTTGTTTTATAAGAGATGTTTTCATTGATGTGGACCCTTTACCTGTTCCTGAGTGCCTTGTAATTTTATTTTTAATCACTGCTGACGCCCTGGTGTGAGATAGACCTATAAAATCCTCCCAGCATATATTACTATACTACTCATGTTTAATGTTAAGTTTGAATCATGTCTGGTTTAACCTGTAACACTATCTAAATGTATTACACTATTTTATATGTTAGACCATGTTGAATTTAGAAGACCAAGCTTTTAGTTGCATAATTAAACTCAAAACTCAATTGAGTTTTGTTTTCGTGTTTTCTGTGTTTTTCTATCTTTTTTTTTTACCTGTGAAAAGCAACACATTGCCTACTATTGAGCCCACACAGAGTAATATACACACACAAAGCATAATTTCCACTAAATTAATACTGGGGTCTTCCATCCTAGCTTCAGCCATTCTCACCCTATATAGTCATAATCTCACAACAGCAGAAGAGGGACAGAGAAGAACCACTCGGTTTTAAATGCTCCCTTTAGTATAATGCACTCATAGTCCTATAAGTATCCCTAAAAACTATATTAAACTTTGTCCCCATTGTCTGCGGCCGAGGCTGTGGGGCAAGCTAAATTTAAGAATTTCCCAGGATTAGGGAATATACGAGTATCAACAGATTAGGTCCCAGGTAGGTAAAGGACAGATCCTCAGATAGATCTAACAGGAAAATTAGTAGACCTCCACCCCTACATCTTTATACTATCTAGTAGCCTCATCATTGTGGATTAGCTCACTGATATTAGCTAAATTAATACTACTAACTAGTTGTTACTTTTTGCCTACATTTTCTTAGCACAGTTCTCTTGTTTGTATATACCACAATAGTTTATCTGCCATCCAGTCTGATCTATCATCCAGCCCGAGGGTCTAAGAGAGACCCTATAGAATAGTTCAGAACTTGTTATAAAATTGTAATATTGTATTTCTAAAATAAGTAAACTAAGGTTCATCAATTGTGATCCAAGAGCGGTCCCCTTTGGTTTCAGGATACCTTCTATAGCAGCTTTTCCTTTGGTATATTATTGTTAGGTCCAAGAGTGGCCTGAAATGTTATCTTGAAGGTATATAGTTTGAATGGCAAAAATGTATGTATACAGATTTTCCTGAAGTTTATTTTGTTTGCCTCACTATGATTGTAAACATTGATACAATTTCTCTGTATAATTTTATATTGACACATACTGTATGTATGCCTCGAATTGAACCTAAATTAAAAAAAAAAAATTGTTTAGCAGTGAAAGTGTTAAACACGTAGAATGCTCTCAGTAATACCAACAGATCAACAGCATCAATTGATGTAATGTATGGTGTCATCAGATAAAGTCACAGAGCTTATACATATGCTTTTTTTATGACTGGGCAAATGCATTTATCACTTATATTTCCAGTGTATAAGGTGAAACATTACATTATTGGCTATTAGAAGTTTAGTTTGTAATTTTCTTCTCAAAATCAAAATCAAGCTATATCTATTATAGAACAGTAGGGTATGGAAAGCAAAGCAGTTCATGGAAAAAAAAAAAAAAAAAGCATTTATGGCTGGCGGAATAGCTGACATCTGGTGGAAGAGTCTGAAGCAGTCAGCTTCAGTATGCAAGTAAAGTAGCTGGGAATGAAAAAAAAGATGAAATTACACCATCAATCAGAACATCATTATAGTAAATACCTGTATCTTTCCATATACTGCAACAGCTGGGAGTGAGCTTGACAGATCTGTAATAAGAGAAAGAACACTCAGTTCCAAAGCTCAGAGAAGACCCGTGGAGACAAACCAGAAACACAGTATACAGAAATGTAAAGGACTCTTCAATTACTTCATACCAGGGACAAAGACAAAGGCATTTGGTGAGAAAATGAAGGATGCTGAATGCAGCAGCAAAAGGATGTTATTATCCATCATGTACCTGATACAAAGAAAGACTGCATTACATATAATACAAAATTATAATAAAATGTGTCATGTACCCGGTGCAAAGCAATATAACAAGATGTAAAGAAACTCTGCAGTCGAACACGTTTTACTTTAAAAACACAATTTATGCTTACCTGATAAATGATTTTCTTTCCTAGCATGGAGAGTCCACGATTCCATTCATTACTGTTGGGAATTCAGCTCCTGGCCACCAGGAGGAGGCAAAGACACCCCAGCAAAGCTTAAGTATTCCTCCCACTTCCCATAATACCCAGTCATTCAGCCGAGGGAAAAGGAAAGAGAAAGAGGAACACAAGGGTGCCTTTAAGAGTATAAAAGGGCGGGTTGTGGACTCTACATGCCAGGAAAGAAAATAATTTACCAGGTAATCATCAATTTTGTTTTCTTTCCAATGGCATAGAGAGTCCACGATTCCATTCATTACTGTTGGGAAACCAATACCCAAGCCAGAAAGGACACAGAAAACTCTCACTTAGAGAGGACTAAGCGTCAAACTCCACACAGTCCGTTTTAGAGGAACTAGATAAAAAGACCTTAAAATAGAAGATCCATCCAAAGCTGCAACCCCCACGGAGGGAGGACAATAGAATTACCCGATTCTGCGCTGCCCGTCGTAGAAAAGACAGGATCACCGTTGCTTCTGCTCTGTGAAACGCTCAAAGGGAGTTGGGAGGCAGAAAATCATTTAAATTAAAGTGGTTTGCAATGGAGGGGAAGTTAGTGGAAACCGTACAGCCTTCTGTATTGCCTAACAATGCTGTCACCTTACTTTTGGATCACAACTTTTTATCAGCTAGTATTTCACTAGTGTGATTTTACTTGTTATTGGGCCCTATCCAGAGGATTATATCGCCTCCACCTAGTGCAGAGATTGAGTTAGCGCTGACAAGAGCATTTCCGGACCTGTGAAAATCAAACGGCTGGTGTTATTGCGTTGCTGAGGGGATAGCGATCTAGAAAACTACTAAAGGTCCAGCAGGCTTTGTGGCACTTCTCAAGTGCCTTATACTTTGTGAGTATAATAATTACTGCGTGTATTTAGATCAGGTACAACTGGTTGTGCACTATTGTAGCGCCTTCTTCTGTTCCACTCAATTTTCAGACAAATGGAGAGAATTGATATCTCCATTAGAACTTCCATGGAACTGCTAGTGCATCCACTAGCACGGTCTGATGGTCCCTTGATCTGGATCCGTGTATGGGCAATCTTGGATAAAGAAGAGATTGTTACAAAACATTTGTCAGGAAGGCAAAGAATAACTTGGAATTATGGGAAGTGGGAGGGATACTTAAGCTTTGCTGGGGTGTGTTTGCCTCCTCCTGGTGGCCAGGAGCTGAATTCCCAACAGTAATGAATGGAATTGTGGACTCTCCATGCCATTGGAAAGAAAAACTTAACCTGAGATGTTATACTTATGAAAACAAGTAACATACAGCTAGGTTACAAGTTTTGCTTTATGAGTGAAAAAGCATCGTTATGCTTCATAACGCTGCTTTTCCCTAACGCCGCTATTACAAGTCTTGTAAGTATAGGTGTACCGTACACCCTTTTGACCGCCATGCAACATCAGTACCGCACTTTTTTAAAAACTAATTTTTCAATGGAACTTCCAGAGCGCTGGTATTACGAGTTTGCCTGGGAGGCCAAAAAGTGAGCGGTACACCCTATACTAACAAGATCCGTACCGCCATCTAAAGTCAATAGTTATAAATTTTATGTAACAAATCTGTAACATAAAACTCATATCTAAAG